>JAUELO010082802.1:0-18270 GCA_032357855.1 Amphibolips quercusostensackenii | reverse complement strand
TCTGTTTATAATCACTTTTATTTAATGTGATCAATAAAAGTGCAAATTTTATATAATGAACGTATGACCGAAATATTTATTTATTTTCCCGATTTTTGAGAAATTTCTACTATCTACACAACGTTCGAAGAAAGTTTGGATCTTGACACAAGAAATTTTGGAGCTTAACCAAAAAAATTTTTTGTCTCGTCTGATCATTTTATATTTAATAATGGCAAGTCATAAGCCATATTCAGCCAATATCCAGCTCATAAGGACAAGTCAAGAGCAAGACCTAATTAATATTTAGTTAATAAGGGCAAGACATAAGCAGGATGTTGTGAACAGCTAGCCAATGAAGGACACACATGTGCAGGATTTAGTGAATATCCAGCTAATGAAGGCGAGACATAAGCAAAATGTAGCTTATATTTCGCCAATGAAAAACGGACATGAGCAGGGTGCTGTTAATATCTAGCTAATTAAGGCAAGACATTCGCATGACATTTTGCATAAAATAAAAAAATTTGCTTTGCATCCGACTAAAAATATTTGTGTATAATCAGCGGCATCGCAGATGAGGCAACTGCTATTCCTAGTCTAGATTAAGACATTCAGTCTTGAGCTAGCGAGATCTTCTTTCGTGGCAGCGATTTCGTTACGAATCGATTAATTGCAATTTGTGCACATGTTTCTCAGATGTGTAACTTCTAATGGCATTCTTTAAAATCGATCTTCTCTCTAGATAGCGATTTCCTTTTTGCCAGTATTCTCATCTTTGTCGATTCAAGTCATGAGACGAGGAGTAAATCGGCCATCACAAACGTAACAACGTAAGACATTTCTAAATGACATTATGATAAAAGATTCAAAATCATGAAATAAAAATATTGAATTAGGAATTGTTTCAGCATACAAAATCTAGTAATATTATAAAAAAGAATTAGACTGACTATATTCCTTTTAAAACGAAGTAAAACTCAACAATTCAGCGTACGCCCTTCCGTGAACTGTGTCCGAAAATTCGAGGGTCATTTGTCCTTTGCGCTGGCATTGTCGTTTGGTCTCCTTGCTGTTTCTCTATGGTTAAAATAGAAGAAGCAAAAGAATAGCTAAAACAAGTGTAGCACGCTGCCCCGCTGTGACGGCATTATGTACTCTAAAAACAATCGCCCACAAAAAGAAACAGAAGAATAGAAAAGAAAAGTTTTGCACACTGCCCTGCAGTGACGGGAATATGTACTCTGAAAGCAATCGCCAACGAGAAGAAACAGAAAAATAGCAAAGACCAGAATTATTTGTAGATACTTTTATACTGATAACAGGAGTAACTTAAGGGCTTTGCGACAGTCATTTTAAGTTTACAAAGGCCAGCACTTAGTCAAACCTGAATTAGTAGTTGCACCGGATGGTTATATTCTCAACATTCAGAAACCATACTTTTCTGACAGCCGTAATAATAATGCTGCTATATTACAAGATGAATTCGTAAGAGACGCTGATGGAGTGAACAGAGGGTTCCAAGAAGACAATGCTACTCATGTCTTCCTTCAATGGCTAAATATTGAATAAGTCATGTTCATGTCTTGCCTTTTTGGCTATATATTGATTTCCTGTCATACCACGTTTTTATTGGCTGAATATCAGCAAAAAATGACAAGTTCACCTTGAATGACCTTGAAAAATGACCTGCATCTCAAAGTCATGACTGCATTTGAATTTTCTCGTCAGAGTGTAATAGCTTTCATATGGATCATTCCGTTCTCTGGACCTGCAGTTATCAAGATATTGGCCTAAGTTTATTACAATGGTTCGATGTTTAAGCCTCTGTAAATCGAGAACTGTCCATTTTTAGACCTTTTGCTCATTTACACTTTTGATCGAGACGATGAGAGATACAATTTTACCAATTTTAATCAAAATCCACCAAGAGCCATTTTATGTACATTTTGTGCGGGTCCTTTTCGAAAAATTTTAAAAATTGAGCAATTTTCCATAAATTTCCTGGAATTTTGTAGATTTAGCAATTTTTTATAAATTGCCGAAAATTTTTGTATTTCTTCCAAAAGTTTTGTACCCTATACATTTCTGGAATTTTTCTGTAATTTACAAATTGAATCAAAATTTCTGGAAATTTTATGTATTTCTTGGTAATTCCAACATGAATTTTCATAAATTATCATAAATTTCCGAAAAATTTATTTTAATTATTCCTCAAATTTAAAATTTCCTGCAATTGTTACAAAAAATATTGTGTGAAACAGGTGCTAAAGGTACACAGTTGCCATTCTTGTGGACTTTACAGTACTTGCTATCTCTTTTAAAATAAGAAGTTATTTAAGTAGATCAAAATAACCTCTGAAAACATTAAAAAAAAATTTAAGAAATTAGCAAGAATTTTTTCCGCTCATAATTCTGAATCTAAATTACGAAATTTTCCTGGCTGAAAATGAAGTTCTACTCATTCAATTAGAGAAAAGTGAGGCACTAAGAATCAGGAGTATGTTATTTTAATCCAGTTAATCTAAATATTGACCGATCGTAATATTGAATAAGGTAGAACAATTTAAGGGGGTATTCTGGTGTAGAAATGAAAAAAATCGATTGTTGCCTTTTTTCATACTTTCAAAGTTTAACTATTTAAGAATATGTCTACAAGAGGATTTTCCAAAATTCAAAATATTTTGGAGATATAGGTATTTTGCTGACGCGGCATCAAAACTGGCTTGGCCGGAACTAATCAAACAAAAGGCATTAGTCCCGTCTCCCTGAATCCATATTTTTCAGTAAAACCTTTTGTTTCTTTATATATATATATATATAAAGGAACAAAAAGTTTCATGAAGATTTGCGTACAATAAACCATAGAGAAAGTGCAGGCAAAATGGAAGTTTTTCTCGAAACTGTCTTTTTCAAAACCATATCCATGATTTCTCAAGATCTACTTAACCGATTTACTTGAAATTTTTTGAGCGGCTTCTTTATAGACTTCTCTATATCCGGAACCATCCTTATCACTAAAATTTGATTTGTACTATTTTTGAAAAATTTGAAAGGTCAAAAAAAGCGGTACAAAAATTGTTTTTTTTTCTAGGCAGTCGCCATTTCGCGAAAAAATTTTTTTTCAACTTTTCCGTAGTTCTAGCTGCTAATTTTTTGAATTTTCAACTTTTTCAATTTTTGATTTTTTTCTGTATTAATGTAATGTTAATAAATAACTCATAAAAAAATAGATGCTAAAAATATTAATTGCTTTTTTTTACGGCACTTCAAAAATTACCTGAAATTTATGCCTTTACACCAGAACACCTCCTTAATAATAGAAGTCGATTTTGTAAAATGAAAATTTTTTTCGAAATAATGAGAATACATTCAACGTTATTGTGCAACTCGTTCATAGACGACTTCTGTCATTTCCACAAAAGACATACCGTATTTACAAGGAAAACATTTAAATTTCCTTAATGTATTTCACCTTGTCTCTGCCAAAGCTTAAATTTTTCCAAATTTGAGTAATCGTCAAATTGATATGAATTCATTCTTCAAGGTCTAATTTGAAAATTATAAAATTGAGCCGTTTAAATTTAAAAAATTTTTTCATATCAATTATGAATAAAAGTTCTTTAAACATGAACTATATGGAATTGAAGATTCAAAATATAATTTCTAGTTTAAAATATTAAATAAAAACATTTGCCTGAAATATAAAATTTTTGAATACGGGTAAATGAAATTTTATGCAAAAAAGTAAGCTTACTCAGAAAAACTGAACAGAGAATTTCATAAGTATATTTTAATGGGTTTTTGAATTCAGTTCTAGATAGAAATTAAAAGTCAAATTTTCAGTTTTTTCATGAAAAAAAACTCGCTCTCGATACATGGGAGTGCTGAATGAGAATAACAAATTTTTGATACAGAAAATCAGTCTGTTTAAAAAAAAATCAAAACGGCTAATATAACAGAGTGAGGTTTTACTTTATACAAAAAATGTACAATTTTAAAAATATGTTTACACAAGCCTATGATCGTTTAAGTTATGCTGATTTTCACCAGTTTCTAGAGAGAAACATCCCACAATAATTATCCTGTTAATTTGAGATAAATTACTTTAAAATTGCTAAAATCCGATATACCTAAAATTTAAAAAAAAATCGTTTAGAAAAAGTCAAGTGCATGGGTACTTTTTTTGTATAACATATTTTTTCATTGCAATGGATTATTAAATTAATTTTAATTGATCCGAAATGTCTTTTATTTATATTATATCCTAATATAATTTTAGTTGACATTTATTTTATTCTCATTATACAAGTAGCAAAATTTGCTAACACTAAGGGCCAAACAGTAGCATTAGACACATAAGACGGAATTTTATTTTTATATATTTCCGTGAAAAAACAACTTTTTATTAGGAGCGATGATGTTAAGCTTGAACTGATGGAAATTCTGCTAGTTATACTTCAGTGCATTTTGAATATCAGTTTCTGTAGTATGAAAAAAGTTCATTTTAATTTCAAACAAGCTTTCAACATAATTTAAAATTCCGCACTACTTTTTCTTCTTGTTTAGTGAGAATAAACAGCTTTTTACACTAATTAATTGAAATTTTTAAGGAATTCTCTATTTAATATTATTTATTTTGACTTCGATTTTTATATCAATAATTCTGATGTGTGAAAATGATTTTATTTAAATGAATATTTATCAGTATTATGGTTCGTATTTTTGTCCGAAATATTTTCAAGAGTGTTAAAATTGGGTACAGTATTGTCAGATTGATAAGATTCTAATAAAATTTGATAAACATAAGACCTTCGAGATCTTTACAAAGTAATCATGTGATAACATAAAAATATGTTTTTTGCGTGTGAATTAGAAAAAACTGGACTGTTTTTATTTAGTCATCATTCTTATGGGTTTTAAATTCATTTTTTAAAATAAAAATACCAATAAAAAGCAGACTTCTTTTAATGCCTTAAAATAAATAAAATTTATGTCTTAAAACAAGATTAGTTGATTTGGAAAGTACCTCAAAGATTAATAACTTGAAGACAAGACAAAAGGTTTCGTACTCTCTAGTTAATGATCGAAATAAAGATGCTATAATCAAGTTTTTTTTTCAAATAAAATCAAGAATGTTAACGTTTTAATTTGCTAAGAACTGTACCTTTTTGTTATATTTCAATTTTGTATAATATAAATTAAATTTCCGATAATAAATGTTCAGGTTTAATCTAAATCAAAATTTATGAATTGAATTTCTGCGTCAAATTGACGTCTATAAAATGTAATGTTGTAGTTTGGCACCCTCACAATGGTCCAATCGGCAACCTCAAAATTTTAAGATCTAGTAGAAGGTCGACACTTCGCGTAAATTCGGCAAATCTCGGCTTATTTTGTAACATTTTATACTTTGAGATAAGTTAACTCTGCCCCTTTAATTTTTGTATATATGTAAAATTATTATGAGGACTTTGCGGTCTGAAGCGAGCAGGCTACATTATCTCTCTGTCCAGTGCCGTCATCGAATAGGATTCGCCGTTACCTCCTTTTTTTTAAGCGAGGCTTCTGCTGTCCAAAGACCTTCACGTCGCTTCTTTCAGGCTGACCCTGGTTAATCTACTTTGTTTTTTTCGAGCTCAAAGGACACCTACATATCCTAGGCTTGTTTCTTGCGAGGGTGGACCAGCAGCGAATAGTTGTAAATTCGCAACAATTGAGGTAATTATGCTCGACTGGCTATAAGTCTTAAAGGCGAGTTGACGACAAAGTCCATGGTTGGATAGGCAGCGCGGTCTAGTTTACCGTATAGCATACATTTCAGTTATGTCTCTTTATCGATAAGGGTTATTCTTAACTTAATATTAAGAATAAACCCAGGGCGAAATGGCCACAAAGTTCAGCAGTGGACAGGCATTTGTCAGCCACTCTACGTAGGCCTCAAGTTTGGTGGTACGAGTCCAGCTTAGAAGGATTCGCGCCAAACAGAATAGCGTACCGTTGGGAAGGAAGTGAGGAAAAGCGACAACGGCGAGGCAGACTAGCAAAGCGAAGGATCGTCGTTCTCTCTCCCGACTGCAGAGACACTAATAGATATCCGTGCGTCAGCCTCTCGTTCTATCTCTGTACTCTCACTAGCGGCCCCCTCCAGCAGCGTTTGACACGCTGAGTGCGTCTCTTGTCAGTATCGCTTGTAAACTCGGAGTGTCCACCGTCTGCTGCGTGAATTGAGGCATGCTCGACGCCTTTTGTTTGTTTTTTAGCCAGGTTTTTTTTACTTTTCGGTCGTTTATATTTCAATTCTGAAAACCTCGGCTGAAGCACTATGTATAGCGAGTAAGTTTTCCCGTTATGGAGTGCCGGCCTATAATTTGTCGTCGCCTTTTGTGTGTAATGTGTGTGGGTCACTTTGATAGTAAATTTCTCAATGTGTAAGTGCCAGTATATTCTTTAAACCCAGGTGACCCTGATCATGCCCTTCGTATTACCATACTAGTGTCGACCTGATAAATATTATCGAGTAACGTGTTCCCCCTCTCCTTTTTTCCTTTATCTCCCTTTTCTTTTCTTTTAGGGCCTTTTTTTTGATTTTCCGAACCCGCCTTTTCTTTGTAACTTTTCCACATATCAAAATTTACCCCACTTTAAATGTATTAGTCGAGGCATAAACCGCCCCCCCCCACCGTGACTTTTGTTTAGCCGCTCCCTGTTTCAATAAAACTTACTATAGTTTCGTTTATACATATTGTAAAGATAATCTAGACATTGCGTATATTTTGTACTCCGCTACCGTATACTTATCGTCGCCCTGTTCTAACACCTTTAATATTTCTGCTAATGCCGCCCCCCCCTTTCGTCTTCGGTATCTTTTCAGTCCACCCGTACCGCTTGTAATTTACAGCTTGTATCCCCTTTGCTTACTTGTAGAAGTTGGTATGGAAAACGTGTAGATTGTAATGATTTAATGTTATGCGGACTTGTTTGTATTTTTCGACCCTTTATCGTTTTTTTCAGCCTACTGTACCTCCTGTTCTGACCTTCGCCCTGCTGGGCCGTCAGTACCCTCACTATCGAGACAAGTATTTCCTTCGACATGTCCCCCCGCTCCTTCCACTTTTTTTGTATTGTTGTCGAGACTTTCTCTGCGTGGTCACCATAACGGGTCTGTGTAGCCCTCTATAGACTTTCCCTTTTAAATAATTTGTTAATTTAATTTATTTTTGTTACGTTTGTTGTATCATATTATGGAGCTACCCCGGTTTTTGTGTTTTTACTGTTCACGCTCTGTAGAGGATAACGGTAGATTTTTGAGTATCGCTGACACCTGCTTTTAATCAGTATCTGTATGTGTACATTCATTTTTTTTTACTCTGTCATAATCTTTAGAGTTTTTGTTCAGTAACGACGATCTGGCCTCACTTATTTAAACGATCCCTCCCCTCTACTTGAGGACTGAGCTGGCTAATCCGGAAGGATACTTAGGGGTTATTTTTGTTTTGTTTATTGTTAGGTACAGTGAATTTGTACCGTGAAAATTGGCTATCTTTTGTATCATTTACTTTAGTTTAGGTTAGGTAACTAAGGCATTCTTAGGATTTTGAATTTCCAGAATTGTCTTTAAAAAGACTGGTGCTTACAGGTTTGTATGGTTTCATAAGTTTTTCCCTTGTGCATAACCTAAGGATCACTATCCTGCGTGGATAGAAGCGTCCGCGTGACAATTAATGCCCAACGTTAGGGCAGCTTTTCGTTCGTTTTGGTAAGCAAACATGGTCCTGTAAGTTTGGCCAGAGCATATCATTAAATACCGTTGGACAAGGAATCGAAACCAATAATAGCGTTTATAGTCCCGGGCAAAGAAATGTATTAGTTAGATATAATGCTATTTGGAATAACAAATACTTCTGCCACATTGCAGCACCTGATGGACAGAATAATAACATTGAAAATAAAATCACACGTATTTTTCTACCTTAATGGTATAATCATAGTCTTAATAAATTTCGATGAACATTGAAAATATTTATAAATTGCATCGGATAAAATTAGAAATGCATATTTATCAACAAGTTTAGACAAATTTGAATTTGGTTGTTCTGAAATAAAGTACTTAGGATTAAAAGTAAATGAAAAAGGGTTACAGGTGAATGAAGAAAAAATAAAATTTGTTTTTAATTTTCCAAAACCTAAAACCTTGAGTCGAAATTTAGACCCTACTTTAAACCTGCAGCTCCTTATTAAAACCTGCTTTGACTCCATTCAATCCTACAGACTCTAATTTAAATCTTCAGAAACTACATTCTTCTAATTTAAAAACTCACTTTAATGCTACAAAAACTCTCTTTCTTAATGCTGACCCTACCTTAAATCTTTAGAAGCCTACATTTGTCTTACTCAATACCCTATACCTTGACGTTGTGTTACTTCTCCAACTACAAGGGCGGTCCGATAAGTACTCAGCCTCACTGCTCGATGGCGCTACTATCGCAAGAAAAATTCACTATCGTGTAGTACATTGTCGTAGACGGCTACTGTCAAAATGTCAGCCAAATGGGACTCGTAGTTTCGTTTTGACCGCATGTGAAAGCTGTCGTGTCCGCGGATTTAAGAAAAATAGAAAAAGAGCAATATCGTTTGGTAATTCGTTTCTTGTTTTTGGAAGGGAAGTCGCGCAGCGAAATCAAAGAGCGCTTGAATGGTGTCTACTGTGACTATTTTCTTTTGATGGCGACCGTCAAAAATTGGTTTAACGAATTTTAACGTAGTCGCACGTCGGTTTTTGATGAACTACGCCCAGGTTCTCTGAAAACGGCTATCGCGGAAGATAACATGACAAAAATTTACGATCTTTTAATGGCAGACTGCCAAATGTATGTCCGCAAAATAGCTGAGACATTAGGCATCACAAAAGACCGCGTAAGTCATATCCTGCATAAAATTTTGCGCATAGGAAAGCTGTCAGCGCGATAAGTGCCGCGTTTGCTGACTCCGGACAACAAGCGCAACCGTGAGATCAAATCAGAGCAGTGTTTGACGCTATTCAAATGCAATCCGAAGAAGTGTCTGCGTCGTTTCGTGACCGTCGACGAAACATGGATTCACTGGTACACACCAGAGACCAAGCAGCAGTCAAAATAGTGGATTTCTCCAGGCAAATCTGCTCCGAAGAAGGCAAAGACGGTCTCATCGTCCGGGAAGGTGATGGACACCGTTTTTCAGGGATTCACGAGGTGTGATCAACATCGACTACCTAGACAAGAGCAAAACGATCACAGCGCTCTACTATGCCGAATTATTGGACCAATTGACGCCGAATTGCTGAAAAACAGCGCGATTTGTCGAAAAAGTGCTCTTTCACCATGACAACGCACCGGCTCACACCTCTGCCGTCGCCACGGCCAAATTGGTCGAATCAGACTACGAACTGCTGCCCCATCTACCGATTTCTCCAAATTTAGCCCCATGTGACTTCTTCTTGTTTTCAAACTTGAAAAAGTCACTCGTCGGGCGAAAATTTGAGTCGAATAAGGAGGTTATCGCCGCTAGGGTGGCCTACTTTGCAGAGCTCCAGAAAACGTATTTTTCAGACGCGTTAAAGAAGTTGGAGCATCAAAAAAGTACGTATTGTCTATTATTTGTAGCGCTTCTACATACCAAATAATTTCGTGAGAGCAGGAATCGCAAAGTGAAAAATGTTATCAAAAGTCTTTTGAGAGGGGAAAAACCTGTTGAGTTTTTTTTACTTGTGCTTTAAAAAAAATGTTATAACGTCATTAGAAAAACCGATCTTGTCAGTAAAAAAGTATTTACAAGCAAAAAAAGGGTTTTTTCTAAAAATGTTCATTTCCTCAAAAACCCAAAACGAAAGTTTTTATTTTAGCCTTCAGCTATTGAATGCTATCGTCCTAAGTAGTCAGAAAATAATATATAAATAAGATTTTTGACTCACGCAAGATAACCGAATGAGGAGAAAGTTGACAAAAAAATTAAATAAAAAATGTTTAACCTAGTCTGTATATATAATAATATGTATAATAATATTTAAACTTTTTTAGTACTAACCACGAAAACTCTTAAAATTAAAAACAAACTTGAGCCTATTTTTCTTCTTCAATGAAAAATACTTTTTATTTCATGTGCACGTTTATACTACACTATACTATTATACCTCATTCTGATAATTTCTCGGTTTTCAATAATAATAATCATGCATTAATATTCGATATAAAAGCTTTAAAATGACGTATAAATGCCTATTTCCAGTATTTTGTCTTAATAATAAATTATCTCCCTACACGGGAAAAAAATTCGCCTAAATTACAAGTAGCTATTTTCTAACTTCTGGATAATGAGAAAAGTCTGGTGAGATTTTAGCGAATTTTATTAAAAAGTAGAAAAAAGTCATTAATTTTCAAAAACAGTATCACTGAAAAAAGTCTACTGATTTTCATGGAAAAGTATTTTTAAAACCAAGCGATTTCTTCTGATAAATAATAAACATTTTTCTATAGTATAAGTGTTAGTCAAATGATTGTGAAAAAAGAGATTTAGGCAAATAATTGATCAATTATAGACGTGTGCATTTTGTCGGATCAAATATGGTATTTTTGATTCGACGCACGTTCATTTTCGGATCGGTTTGCTGGGTTTGATCATCCCGTTGATCGAATGGCGAAGAATCGATCTTCGACGCGTGCTCACGCCGGAGGTAGGGTATCGATTTGCAGAAATCGAATTTGGCAGAATAAAATTTTGTCAGAAGGACGATAATTTTAGAGCGTAGGAAAGTAGACATGCAACGAAAAAAAGCAAGAGTGGCTCATGGTGTTGAAAAAGGGTGAAAAGGGTGGTGAAAAAGGTCATCAAATATTGTTGAAGGTTAACTAATTGAAAATATTTCAGGTGTTTTTGGGGCTTTCACAACCGGAATGAATATTTTTGTACAAAAATCGCTAAATATTGACGAAGGTCAGCTGATTTCAAATATTTCATGTTACGTTCACGTTTTCTCAATCAATATGGATACTTTAATATTAAATCATCAAATAATGACAAATGCCAACTAGTTTGTCGTATTTGAGGTTATGTTGAGATTTTTTCAGTGAAAATAGATAGTTCAATACATAAATCATAAAATAGTAAAAAATGTCAACTAATTCAAAATATTTCAGGTAATGTTAAAGTTTTCTCAACCGATTTAGATATTTATACATAAAAATTATCAGATAATGATTAATGCTAACTAGTTTATAAAAATATCCATTCTGGCTAAGAAAACCTAAATATAAACAAAAATATTGAAAATTAGTTGACATTTGTCAATATTTTACAATTTTTGTAGAAAAATAGCCATTTTCGTTAAAAAAAAAAAACCCCAAGTATAACCTCGAATATTTTTAAATAGTTGACCTTTATCAATATTTGGTATTTTTTGTATTAAAATATTCATTTCCGCTGAGAAAACCTAAGCATAACTTTGAATAGGAAAAACTAGTTAGCATTTACCATTATCCAGCCCCGTGGTACTCTAAAATGACAGTGACGGAAATGTTGACTAAGGCCGAGGGCGGCGCTGGCTGTACTTTCAGGCCAAAAATTATTCAAATGCATGGGAAAAGTTTCATGAATGTGCAATTTTGTGCTTTCGTAATTATAAAAACGTACTTTAAAGATTTTTCTTGCTTTAGGATAAAATTTCAAAGCTTTAAGACTGAAAATTTATTGAGTTTTTTCATTTACGCGAATAATAGGGTATAAGTGTCTTGTTTTGAAATATACTTCTTGTTACGCAATTGCCCTTAGAAAGTGCAAGTTTATACTATACTTAATGACAAGAAAACATAAAAGATCTGACAAAGAGATATTTTGTTTTTAAATGAAAACATGTAATTTGTGCAGAGCATTCTGATTGTGAGGATATTCTTATGGAGCATCCGATACTTGGAAAATATGGATCTGATATTGGAACGGTACATATTTTTATCTGAATTATTTTTCAACTTTTTTAGTTAATATTAATCAAACAATTCGTTAAAGTTTTCATGACAAAATTCAAAAACAGTTTAAAGTTATTACAATTGTTTTTAAAGATTGTAGTCTTTCTTTGGTACTTTGAAAATAATTTTAAAAAAGTGTTGCATTATAACAAACTTTTTTAATTACAATGAGGTATATATAGTAAAAATGCTAACAAAAATATGCAATTAAACATTTTTTTAACTCAAATTATTTGTAACATAAATTTTAAATCAATATTAATAAAACAATTGATCAAACTTGTCATCAAAAAATTTGATAACATTTTGAATTCATCACAATTGTTTTTGAAGATCGTAATCTTTTCTGTTCACTTTCAAAATAATTGTCAAAAAAATGTTGCACTATCAAAAAAAAATTTAATTCTAACAAGATAATGAGTAAAAATGTGCAATTAAACTGTTTTTTACGCAAATTAATTGTAACATGAATTTTCAATAATATTAATAAAATAGTTTATTAAAGTTGTAGTCAAAAAATTTGATATTTTTCATAACATAATTAATTTTTATAAATGTCTTATAACGAAACAAAGTAAATTACTTTCTAGCTTTAAAACGAAATACAATTTGTATAATTTGGTTTAATTAAGCGTTAATTCCAATTTTCGATAAACATTATGAATGTCAATAAAAATAAAAGTCATTTAAAATGTACTATTTTACAGTTTACAATATTCACATATGCCAATTTAAAATAATTAATGTTCACTTTATCGAATTCATATTGGTATTCTGTGATAAGTATATTCGTATTTAATTATAAAAATAATGCTTTTTTGACTTTTCATTAGTACTCATTTATTGGATATTTAGTATGCTAGACCAAATTTTTCTGATATAAATATATGCAAAAAAGAATTTTAATAATTAAAATAAATTAAATTTGTATTTTCCCCATGGCTTTGACTAATTGTCAGCCTAAAAGTACAGCCAGCGCCGCCACTCGGCCTTGGTCAAATCTCATGACACATTCATTCTACAGGCCTTCAGAGAAGAGCCATCCCCTTGCCATTATCTGATGATTTTTATATAGAAATATCTATGTCGGTAAAGAAAACCTAAACATAACCTAAAATATTTAAAACTAGTTGACCTTCGTCAATATTTTACGATTTTTGCACAAAAATGTACAATTCCATCGAAAAAAACATAAGCATAACCTCAAATATTTTAAATTAGTTGACCTTTATTAATATTTGATGAATTTTGTATTGAAATATCTATTTCCGTTGACAAAACCCAAACATAGCCTGAAATAGTTCATATTAGTTGACTTTAATAAAAGTTTAATGCTTTTTGTGAGGAATAATTTATTTATGTCAAGAAAACACAAACATACGTAATCTGAAATAGTTGCAGTCAGTTAGCCTTAATTGATATTTTATGATTTTTGATTAGAAATATCCATTTTCGCTAACAAAACCTAAACATAACCTCCAATATTTTTAATTAGTTGACCTTTATCAATATTTGATAAATTTTGTATTGAAATATCCATTTTAGTTGACAAAACCCAAACATAGCCTGAAATAGTTTATATTAGTTGACTTTTATTAAAGTTTAATTCTTTTTGTGAAGAATAATCCATTTCTGTCACGAAAACACAAACATAATCTGAAATAGTTGCAGTTAGTTGGACTCAATTAATATTTTATGATTTTTGATTATAAATATCCATTTCCGCTAAGAAAACCTTAACATAACCTGAAATATGAGAAACTTGTTAGCATTTATCATATCTGATGTTTTTTATATATAAATATCCATTTACGTTGAGGAAACCTAAACATCATCTGAAATATGCCAAACATATATAAGAACATCAATACTTGATGCTTTTTGAGCCTATCTAGATATAGCGTATATTTTGTACTCCGCTACCGTATACTTATCGTCGCCCTGTTATACCACCTTTAATATTTCTGCTAATGCCGCCCCCCCCCCTTTCGTCTTCGGTATCTTTACGGCCCACCCGTACTGCTTGTAACTTACAGCGTGTGTCCTCTTTGCTTATTTGTAGTAGTTGGTATGGAAAACGTGTAGATTGTGATGATTCAATGTTATGCGGACTTGTTTGTATCTTTCGACCCGCTATCGTTCTTTTCAGCCTACCGTACCTCCCGTTCCGACTTTCGCCCTGCTAGGCCGTCAGTACCCTCATTATCGAGACGAGTATTTCCTTTGACAGGTTCCCTACTCCCCTTCCATTTTTTTTTTGTATTGTTGTCAAGACTTTCCCTGCGTGGTCACCATAAGGGCTCTGTGTAGTCCCCTATAGACGTTCCCTTTTAAATTATTTGTCAATTTAAATTATTTTTGTTACGTTTGTTGTATCATATTATGGAGCTACCCCGGGTTTTGTGTGTTCACTGTTCACGCTCTGTAGAGGATAACGGTAGATTTTTAAGTATCATGGACACCTGTCTTCAATCAGTATCCGTATGTGTACTTTTTTTTTTGATCTGTTATTATCATTAGAATTCTTGTTTAGTAAGACGATCTTGCCTCACTTATTTAAACTATCCCTTCTCTCTGCTTAAGGACTGAGCTGGCTAATCCGTAAGAATTCTTGGAGGTTATTTTTTTTTTGTTTATCGTTAGGTGTAGTGCATTTGTGCCGTAACAATTGCTATCGCTTTTATCGTTCATGTAAGTTAACTTCAATTAAAGTTTAATGCTTTTTGTGAGGAATAATTTATTTCTGTCGAGAAAACACGAACATAATCTGAGATAGTTGCGGTTAGTTTGCCTTGATTAATATTTTATGATTTTTGATTAGAAATATCAATTTCCGCTAAGAAAACCTAGATATAACCTCAAATATGAGAAACTTGTTAGCATTTATCATATCTAATGATTTCTATATATGAATATCCATTTCCGTTTAGGAAACTGAAACATAACCTGAAATATGCCAAACATATACAAGAACATCAATACTTGATGCTTCTTGTTAAGAAATATTAATTTCTGCTGAGAAAAACCTGTCTTTTGACAAAATTTAATTCTGCCAAATTCGAGTTCTGCAAATCGATACTACTACTCTCGCCGGTTCAATTTTTTCGATACGATCAGACCGTCGATCGAATGTCGAAAAACCTAAATTCGATCCGTGCCACGGTCAGATCGATTTTTTCGAATCGATCTATTTCCAGATGAAAAATTATGAAGTCCAATGGAGCTTACCATCACATTATAAAATCTAATTTATTTGATTTCAATTAATAATAAGAGGAGATGTACGAAATTGGGGTTTTTTCTTAAATCTCATAAATTTCCTACTGACTGTCCATTGGATGATTCTTAATTTCCCAAAACATTAACCAGAAATGACGAATTCAAAGCTACAAGTTCAACTGCAGTTCAACTCTTAACTAAAAATTATAGATTTTCAAACAGAAAATTGAGTTTCAAACAAAGCGTTTTAACTTTCAACCAAGTACTTCATTTTTTGTCCAAAGCAGATTATTTTTTAACCAAACAGTTGAACTTTTAATTGAAAAAGATGATGAAAATAAATTTCTACCAAAAGAAATAAATTTTCCAATAAAAAAGACGAATTTAAACAAAAGCGCTAAATTTTTAACTAAGAAGGCTCTTGCAGTCAAAAAAGAGACTGAATTGTTGAAGTTTAAAGCCAAAATGACGAATTTTCTAGAAAGCAGTTCAATTTTTAACACGAAAATATGAATTTTCAACAAAAAAATTGATTTTTAAACCAGTTAGTTTAATTTTGGACGAAACCAGTTAGACTTTCAACTCAGGAAGACATTAACACTTTAACCAAAAAGAATAACATATAATAAAATAACTAAATTCCTAACTAAATAACAAGATTAAAAGAAATCTAAATTTCCTAAGCAAAAAGATGAAATTCGATTTACGGACTGAAATGTTCATTTATTAAATTATCATGTAGAACTATGTAAATATAACGTTTTTAACACTTGTTTTCTTCTGTAAAATTAGTTTTTCTTAAATTTTGACTGTTGTTTAAGCTGGCAATTTTTCCAACCAATAAAAGTAGCGACATTTAATTTTAATTTTTTCAAATATACTGTTTTGACTGGTTAATAAATAATTAAAGTTAGAGGTCTTTATCAGTCTTTATCATGTAATATCTACAATTAAAGCTTGTGAAATTGATACTTAACGATTTTGAATGTTACATGTTAAGATAATGTTTACTTTTAAACCCTTAAAATAAAACCTATTGACATAAGAAGATTTTCATTAAATTAAAAAGTTTTTAAATGACGAACTTTTTTAGCTCTTATTTAGAAGATTTAGAAATTTTTGCTGTTTTTGTTTATTCTTCAGTATCGACTACTTCAAATTAAAGATCTTTAAGCGCAAAATTAACGAAAATTTTTTTTGGTGATAAAAGTGGCCAACTTTGATTATTATAAGCGTACTTTTAAATTCCTTCTTTAATATAATTCACAATTTCAAAACCCAAGAGCTTTAATTGAGATTGTTATTTGCCAGTAAGTCATTTAAAAAGTCGAAGTTGTTAATGTCAATATATAACTTGGCTATTTACTTTATATTTTCTTATTAAAGATAATTTAAAAACTTATATTTAACTTAATCACAAACCTAAACTAAAAATTATAATTTGAATGCCTAATAGAAACAAACTCGACTTTATAAGCGACGAATTGTAAAACAATAACAATATTCAAAATTTGAAATTTTTGATATTCAAGTCATACTAAGAAAGGAATTTAAGAAGTTTTTTCATCAATTATTATGATTTTTTCCAATAATGGCCTGATGAATTATTGTCAATTTGGTCTCAAATTGTTTGTAGGATGCCAAGCGACTGTTCTCAAAAACAAAATCTTATCTGCGAATAACTTTTAGTCAACAGAGGTAAAAATCAGTTAAAAACTGTTCCAATTTTCTTCTTAAAATACTATAAAAAATATTATAGGATAGAATTAATAAAAATTAAAATTCACTACTATACAACATATCGAAAATTTAAGTTCATATATTTCATATTATACGAAATTTTTCGTTAGCCAATTTTATAATAAGTAAAATTCAATTAATAATTTAACTTATTTTAAATCATTGTTTTCAAAAAGCTATTCCACATGCAAAACTAAGTAAAGAAATTTGATAAAAAGTTATATAAATTGATAACTCCGTTTCATGAAAGTTTTTGTACAGCAAAAAAACTTTTTTTTTTCATTAAGGTTATCAAAGCATTTTTCCACTTGACTTTTCTTTATTCTATTTAACATTTAGATCGTTTATAAGTATTTCAAATTTTCAACAAAAGAAAGTATGGAGCCTTTTCTGAAATAAGTAAAATTCAATTCTTTGTTTCATATATTTCAAATTATTATTTAGGGAGTGCTATTTTACGTTAAAAACGTTGTAAGAAAGTATTATCAAAGAATTGGAATCATTAAAAAATGCATGTTTTGTGGAGGTTTTTGTACAGCATAAATTCGTTTTTTGTCATCAAAATTTTTATTATAACATTTTTGCGATTGACTTTTCTCTATTTTTTCTTGCTTTTGGATTTTTTGTGAACTTTTTAAATATTTAAATAGAAAGGTTTTAAAACCTTATTGAAATAAGAAAAATTAAATTCTAAATTACTTCTAAATAGAAAATTTTCAATCAAAGGATCTTGAAAATTTTTTATTTGCCTTACAACTGACTACTCATTAATCATCAGAAGGATGTTTTATTTAAAGAAACATTGAGTTCAACACATTTTAGTTAGAAGATGGTTGAGGCTAACCCTACGACTTCGTACGGCGCGGCCTTACACTTCTAGGCGAAGATTTTGTAACTAAGGTCCATATGCGTCGATAGCGAAATGAGTTAGAGCGCGCGGTAGAATATACGCGATTAGGTAGTTAGGTAGAAGTACGAATCCTTAACGAAGTGCGATTTTTCAAAATGTCGAGCGTGCGACTATATGCGTCAGTGACCGAATGTGCAAAGTGTGTATTAATAATTATAAAATATAAAGGCTGTATTTTAATATTAATTCGAAAAACAATTTTTGCTCATTGCAAAATCGTTATTTGATTTTCATAAACTTGCCTTAGAAGTCTGTTTCATAAAATAAAAAGCACTCTTGCTTTGAATTTGCAGTGACTGTCACTTAGACTTTGGATTTCTTCTCTAAGAGAATAGGTAGTAGAGAAATATCCCACAGAATCATACAAAATAACTGGATCTTTGATAAACTTTTTTTCCGTATATTCTTCTTATATACATACATATA
>JAUELO010082801.1:0-43119 GCA_032357855.1 Amphibolips quercusostensackenii | reverse complement strand
TGGAGCCGCCATTTTGAAGCCGCCATTTTGAATTTTCTAAAAAAAAAATGTCTAATTATTCTATAACGGTTGACAAGCAAATGTATTCTTAATCTGAGTTTGTATGTCTTTTCCCTTTCCTACAATTAATTGTTAAACTTTGCCCTATTTTCGGAAAAATCTGATGGAGGGTCCCCTTAATCGTGAAACATAACACTAACTGTAATGAAATCAAATTTTTTGAAAAAACGACGCAAAAAAAGAAAAAAAAATAAAAAGAGAAAAGTCTTGTAACTGAAAAGGTCTAAAAATTTGTCAAAATCTCTTGTTATCAAAATATATTTTTTAAAAATAGAGTTAAAGGAAAACTATCACATACTTCAGACCAAATAAAATTTTTTAAATAAAATTTTGTCTGGTCTGAAGTATGTCATGGTTTTCCTTTAACTCTACTTATAATTAATTATTTACTCAGACGCATAACATCTTACTTAACTATTAACCAAAAAAGACAAAAGTTAAATTAAAATGTTTATTAACAAAATTGTTTTTATTTTTGTATAAAGATCGTACTTTTTTCAAATGATAGAAATAATGAAATAAAACTATGTCTGTTTTAATACCAACGCATAATATAAGTTGTGAAAATATAAATTTATTGAAATAATTGATTTTTCAGAATAGCTGTGAATAAAATTTAATAAGGAACAAATATTGAAGTAATCATTATCAAAAAAATTTGTACTTTATATTGCAATATCTGAATAAGTAAACTCAGGCCAAGGTACAGAAATAAATAAAATATACATTTCATGTAATAGTGTTTCATAATGTAGAAAAGTTCGCATTTTGCATAAAATCGAGTGCGAAGCACGAAAAACGTGATGAGAATGTGCTCATTAAAGCTAAAAGAGCTTCAGCAAAAGAGAAATCACAATCACCAGATTAAAATTGTCGATGCTCTTTTTCGGGTGAACAACTTTGCGAATTAATTTGTTTTTTGTACTTTGTGAAATATGACTTTTCTACTGTAAGAGATAAATTTTTAGTTAAAAGCAACGAATTTTAATTTTTGACCAAAAAACGTGACCTATCAACAAAATAATTAATTTTTTAACCAAATAATACAATTTTCCACCAGAAGAAATG
Organism: Amphibolips quercusostensackenii; assembly: GCA_032357855.1. Taxonomy (NCBI): domain Eukaryota; kingdom Metazoa; phylum Arthropoda; class Insecta; order Hymenoptera; family Cynipidae; genus Amphibolips; species Amphibolips quercusostensackenii. Next base: position 41,991 of record JAUELO010082801.1, on the reverse strand, counting down.
AATTCTTTGCCTATAATATAAAAGTAGATTTGGTAAAAACAAAATTAAACGTGAAAAAATGCCTTTTTTAGGAAAATAATTCAATTTTCAACAAAGTGATTAAATTCTCAACCAACTACTAGAACTCTTAACAAAAGCAAATTATTCCTGAGCTCAAAATATGATACAAGACTTTTGAACAAATATTTACTGTCAAACGAGAATGCAGAGTTCTTAAGAAAATAGTCGATTTTTCTACAAAATATTTTAATTTAAAAAAAAAACGAATAAAAAAAACATGAGTTTTCAAGCGAATAGTTGAATTTTCAACAATTGATGCAACAATTAAATTTTTAGCTGCACAAACTTATTTCCAACAATAAAATTGGAATTATAAGATATTTTATTTCAGCAAAAAAAGACAAATTTTTAACTAAATATTTTTGACTAAATTAATTTAAAATCAGGCAGTTTAATTGTTTTTTCAATGAATTTAGGCGACACGTAATTTTTCTTAGTGTTTTTTTTTTAACAACTTAGGTTTGCTTATCTTTATAATTTTTTAACTCGTTGAGATATGTAACGTTTAAAATTTTAGCGGTTTTTCTGAAAATATTAAAAGTTGTTTTTCTTAAAAACACAAAATTGTATTTTCTGCCAATTTTTTTTAACTTGCGCGTTTATGAGTTAGATATCTTCTAGGTTTCACGCTGACTAAATAACTTTTGTGGACAGGAGAATTTTTTCCAGATGTGAAATAGAATTTTTTCATTTTTTTCGAAAAGAACGACAGATTCCCAAATGTTAGGATACAATTTTGCATGTATAAAAAAGTTCTATAAAAAATTATTTGTGAGCTTTTTTGCGATTTACTGCATCGTTTTCAAGAAAAATGACATAAATATATTTTTAAGAGAAAAATACTTCATTTTTAAATTTTGACAACATACTGCAATCAGACTTAAAATTTTGCGGCTAAATGACAAAAAATGCTTATAGACAGAGAAGCCATTAGGTTTGTATGAAACTCACAAAACGTCTTGAACATAAAATTACAAATTCAACAAACTATTGATGAAAAATGTCATTTTAGTTTTTTAAAAAAATTTACTTTCAACATGAATGAAGAAGCCGCCGTCAGTTTGTTACCTTAAACCACTTTCAGATTTTCCGATGGTTTTCGAAAGAAAACGATCATAACTACCAAAATCTAAAAGAACGCGAGAAATATGTCTATTTTTAAGAAGTATAGAGTTTTAAAAGTACGATTTGTTTGATTTTCTTGAATAAAAGATTCAATTTGTGTTATAGAACCAATTCCAGAGATAATTTCTATTATTTGTGGTAGAAAATAAATTTTTTCGTATTTTTAATATTTTTCTACTTACGCTGAATTTTTATGATTCAGAAGATTAATTGGGGGCTATGTAATGATTTCGATCTTAGGACTGGCCTAGCTGCGCGGCCCGACTGTCACATACCCTTCAGAAAATTTTTATTTATTTTAAAAGATATTAAGGAGTTTTAACTTTTTCGCAGCGATTTGAAAATAATTTTAAATTAGAGAAGACTGAAAAATTTGAAACAAAAAATTTCTAAAATTATTAAATTTAAGTTTTACCGGCATTAAGTTATAAAATAATTATCTTATAATGTAAAAATATGACAACTTATTTATAATTAGAATAATAAGAATGTTTAAATTCAACTTCTATGTAATTCAAAAAGTGTTCAGTTAGAGAACAACTTAATCCATCCATTTGCAATGTTTCTGAATCAAAAATGCAGGAAAAAATAACTTTGAAATAAAGAAACTTATTTTAAAACTAAGAAGAATTTTCATTAGAATAAAAAACCATTACTTTGACTGACAGACAATGAATATTTGTTTTTGATTTAAAGGAATTTTTATAACCAGAGGATCTTATTTCTGACTTTGGATTTATATTTTTGCTAAAAAATTATTTTATGTTGAATTTATAAAATTTATGTGTTTGAAATTTTACAGTTGTGCGGCATTTAATTTTAGATTGTTAAATTGTAAAATATTGAAACCTTCCATTGCATGCATGTAAATTATTAAGCCATTAAATCAGACATATCTAACTTAAGAACCTAATATACTTCAATTTTGAAACTTTTAAATTAAAAAAACTTCGAATTGGAGTGTTCAAATTTGCAGCTCAGTTTTGATTACTTTGGGTAAAAAAAAAAATTAATTTCAATGACCCAGAACAATTATTAGGAATCCGAAAGAACTCGAAAAAATTTTGTCCTACATTAAGATGGCCAATCTGGTTAGATTTTCAGCTTTATTGAAACAATAAGATGGCATACTGTGAAGCTTATGAGTAGGCCAGATAAGTTCAAAAAACAAGTTTTATTTACAAGATAGTGACTCTGAATGAAAGAGCAGAATACTACCTTTATCACTACCTTTATCTTCCAACTTTACTTTATTCAGGTTAGAAATAAAATATTTCTATATGTACTAATAAGAAGATATTATTGTAGTAAAGAAATGAACTTGATAAGTTTAAAACGTAAAAATAATGTTCGCGAAAAGTATCGTTTTTCCAGCTAATTAATTTTTTTGAAAGAGTAAGGATGAATTGGCAAAATACTCTTCAGATTTTTATTTTAATGTGACATTAAGCATCCTTTTTTAACTGGCATGTTTAATCGCACACTTGGCACGCGTTTAGTTTTTTTTTATTTGAGTGGAAAATAATTTTTGATACGAAATTCAAATTTCAAATAACTATTAATTTTTTAGGTTCATTTTTTCAGTTGTTCTTAAGAATATATCAATTTAATTTTTCTAGGTCTCTTGTAAAAATTCAAAAAGATTTTTAAAAATTTCAGGTAAGTTTAAAAGATACTCATAAAATCATTATGACAGTCTCTATATTTTGCGGTACATTATTACAGAAAATTATTGTACATTATTAAATTTTTATTACATCTTTGATCACATTTTTATTATATCATTATATTTCGTCATTATTAGAGCACACTATTGTACATAAAATTATTTTTCTGTACAATTACGGGGGGTTTTCAGCAGACTCGATTTATTCCTCAGATGGTCCCTAAAATCTTCCAGATTCTTTCTGCAAATTTTTGTAACCTTTCGAATCGTTTAAAAATATTTTAAAATAATCTTAGAAAATCAAAATTTCGTTCTTAGTTTTTAAAATATTTAAAAATTTTCATTCATTGTTAAACTTTCTGCAAAACTTTTATGTATTTTCTAAGATCAATGAAACTTTTCCTTAAATTTTTGAAATATATAACAAAAACAGAAAAATTACCTTCAAATTTTCTATATTTTTCTTTGACAATATAAAATATCTCCTGAAATTTCGTAAAATCTGTTTATATTGTTTTAAAATTAGTGTTGCCAAACAAAATATCATAAAAATTTTTGCTAGGAATCTGAGAAAAATTATTCATTCTCTTAAAATCTTTTAAAATTTCTTAAAAGATTCTACAATGTTATGTTTAAAGTCTTTTAAAGTCTACATTTTGTTACGATTCTACATAAATATTTTAAAGATATTCATTATTTTATAACCTTTTTTACAAATTTTTAGAACTTTAAAATATCTTTTGGAAGAATTCAAAGTTTTTTTCAAAATTTGTTATATTGAAAATATATTCTTAAATTGTAATTTATCGAATGTTGATGTGTTCCAAAAAAAATTATTATCTTGCAACACAGTATGAATTTAATGACGATTCTAACTTGGCCCACTTACCAGAAAGTAGTAAACATACTGTAAGCCGTATAAAGAAATTGTTGACGTAACCTGGTCTGTTTTCTATTTCAAAATAAATAATTCTCATGGTTTGAAGAAAGTTTAGAAAAATAAGAATTTTTTTACGGTGTAAAAACTGTGTTGTATCAATATGGGATCAAAATAGGCCGATATGTACATTAATTAATAATGCGTATTCAGGGTCCTCATTTGCTACTTTCAAACAAAATTCTGTTTCCGATTTTCAAAATTTTGTTGGTTGCAAATTTTTCTTACTTTAAATACAAAATTGCAATTATTCAGCAAACTTTATGAAAATTATTTTCCTTGTATAAGGATGAATTTGAGTGTTTGAATTAGTTTAATTTAATTTCATAGCTAATTTTCTTATATAAAAGATACTTTGTTACGCTTTTGAATAAAAATGTTTGAAACCTAATCAATTATTACCAAAATCTTACAGATTTAGTTAGCAGAAAGTTGGCCACTAAAGATTATTGAAAAAATCTGACAGCTGCGTGGTCACATATCGATTGCGTAGTGCGCGAGCGGCTCGCTTCCTTTGCGAGTTTGAGCGCGCCTAAGGTTCGCGACTTCTGGTTTTAGCGCTTTGCGCTCGAGAATGTATCCACCCCGCGCTACGCCCTAGACCAGTGTATTTTCCTTACATTCGTGCACAGACATTTTTAAATTAAAGGTTAACGCATCGACAACTGTTTGTTGACTGTAAATTCTCTTTTGTTAAAGCTGCTTCGACTTTAACAAACACATTATCATCACGTATCTCGTACTTTGCACTTGATTTTGTTAAACATGTAAACTTTTTCACATTATGTTTGAGATTATTATATTAAATGTACGGGTATATTACATTCATTTATGTACCTCGGCCTGTGATTGCTTATTCAAATATTACGAAAAAGTACAAATTTTATTAATCATGATTACTTGAATAATTGTTTTTCATTTTAAATAAGGTTTTATTTTCAGTTGTCCTGAAAAGTGTATTAATTTAATAAATTTACATGATGGAAATTCATAATATGCACTAGGTATTGAAATTCATTCATTTCCATTATCTTGTTTTCATAGCTGAATAAAAGTGTGCATCCTATATAAAAAAAATTCTGTTATTAAACATTTTATTGCAAGTTGTGTCAATTTTCCATTGATATAATTTGTTTATTTTCAATGTCATTTTTCAGCGATTGGACCAAAAAAAACGCATCTCAGCTTAAAGTGCGTTTGAGAAAGTTTTTATATATATTTTAGTCGACAAATTTTGTAAAATAAAATTTTGTTGTAGCTTATGTCGTGTTTCTAAAAAGTTATTTTTTTTCTCTTTTTGTTACACTTTTACAACAACAGTTTACAACAAATTTGTAGATCTTTTTCAGTTGAACAACATTTGTCTCTTTTCTCTCTGCTTTTATTCTGTCGTTTTTTCTAAAATTCAATTTTTTGATTTGTAATATAATTTTTTATCATTAATGAACATACTCTTTTCCTATTTGAAAATTATTGATAACAAGTTTGTAGATTCTTTTTGCGTGAACAACTTTTGTCTTTTAATTTTTTCGTACTTTGTGTCGTTTCTCAAAAAATGTAATTTTTTTATTTTCAATGTTAATTTCTACGATTAAAACAATCACCACGCGTTCCAAAAACAAATAAATAATAACAAAATTATAAATCTTTTTCAGGTGTACAACTTATGTCTATTAATTTTTTTGTACTATACGTCTATTTCCTAAAACCTAATTTTCATTTTAAATGTTATTTTTCACGAGTAAAGAAAACGCAGCGCACCTTCAAGAAAATGATTTGTAACAAATTTGTAGCTATTTATTTAGTAAAAAATTGTATTTGCTCATTTTTTTTGCAGCTTGTATCGTTTCTCCAAAAATTTGGTTTTTTATTTCTGATGGTTTTTACGTTTTTCTTTGCATGAAATTTTTATTCTTTTTTTTAACATTGTACATGCTATAACTTTAGTAATTTCCACTCTACAAAAAAAAGTCATGAGGATAAATTGTTCAACTCTTTGAGCACTATGAATATCTGATCATAAAACTTATAAGTCTTAAAAACAAGAGGTTTCAAAAAATTTTGAACCAATCTCACTTTTTAATTTTTTATCTGAAATAGGTGGCTAACAAACTTGATCTTCAGTTTAGTACACTCAAAGAGTATACCAATGATTAATCCAATCCGTCAATTCTTTCAAAAGTTAACGTGCTAACAGAATCAAATCTACCTGTTTAACAAATTCATCTGTCTGCGTGCGTGTATTTCTCCGTCTGTCTGTAGATTTTTAGTCTGTTAGCACGACAACTCTCGAAAGAATTGAAAGATTGGATTGGCCTTTAGTATACTTTATCAGTGACTAGAATTAAGGTGAGCTCCTATAGCCAGCAATTTCGGAAAAAAATTCTAAAAGTTTAAGCTTTTTCAAAATTTTTGACACCACCTTTTTTTAGATTTGAAAATTTTATGTATGGCTCCTTGTAGTACTTAAAAAGTCGGATAATTTATCCTTTCGCCTTTATTTGATAAAAGACAATATCTAGTTATAGCATATGCGAAATTACAAAAAAAATTACGAAAATAAAAATTTGAAGACAAACAACGCACAGTACGAAAAAAGGGTAAGAAAAAAAAGTAACTAAAAAGTGTAAAGGGAAAATGAGAAACCAGAACGGGGAAAGAAAAAGGCTAACCAAAAAAGAAGAAGATGAAAATAAAAACGAGAACGATAAAACAGATAGAAAAAAGGGAAACTAGAAAGGAGAAAGGGAAAGGCGAACTAGAAAGGTGAAAGGGGTATAAGAAACCAGAAAGGGGAAGGAGTAAAAGAAAAAAGGATAAAGGTAAGGAGCGAGAAATACCAGAGTGGGAAAAGAAGAAAAGGAATCCAGAAGGGGGAAAGTGGAAATGAGAAACCAGAAAGGGGAAAAGTGAAAATAAGAAACCAGAAAGGGGAAAGTGGAAAAAGGAAAAAAGCAAGGCGAACCAGAAAGACGTAAGGGAAAAGGGAAAAAGAAAACCAGAAGCAGGAAAGAGGAAATTAGAAAACAGGTAGGGGAAAGGGAAGAGTGGAAAAAAGGAAATATAAAACAGGAAATCAGAAACGGGAAAGAAAAATAAAAAAACAGGAAGGGGGAAGAAGGACTGGGAAAAGGGAAGGGGGAAAAGAAATCGTGCGGGAGGCAGCGACAGATTTTTCTGAACCATTTTTGGCAGCTTTATTTTTTGAGTGTGAGATATTTTAATAATATCTAACAGTAAAATTATCGTCTTTCATTTTAGTTGCACAACAGCGGATTTGGGAATGGTTGCAGTTCCGAAAAAAATAAATTGAAATAATTTATAGCTGCTTGCATGAAACTTGAGAGAGCAAAAGGGCAATAGCTGGCTTGATATCGATGGTTCGTGTACATAAAGACTGCAAAAGCACGGTTTATCGATCCTTTTGACTAGAAAGGAGATAGCCTTAGAAGCAAGCAGGCATTGATAGGCCATGCTCTTGGAGTCTCTATGCATACTGAACATCAAGATCAAGCCAGCTTCTGCTCTGTTGCTCTTTCATTAAATTGAACATAAAAAGTTTCAAAAATATTGTGTTTCATCTGAATTCCACAACAAACAATGCCCTTTACCCACATTGATAGGTGCAAAAAAAAATGAGAAGAAAATTCATAACTGTGAAGGTGAAACTTAGTCTGATGCTTTTTTTTTACTATGGAATATAAAAATAATAGTCGTCTACCCGTAAAATACAACAAAGTTTGTCTCCCACGCCGATTAATTTGCACTCGATATGCGGCGCAAGCGAGCGCAACGACTAAACTCTACATGTTTACAAAACTCAAAGATGATCATCGATGCTTCAAATTTTTGAAAATCCAACACAGTTAATATTTATATTATGAATAATTCATTTAGTTTATTTAAAATTCGGATAATAACTGTACGCCAAATTTGAACGTAAATATCAAGACTTAAGTTAATCGATTAAATGCGATAAAATGCTGTTTGATGAAAAACTATTGAATAAAATAATTTTGTATACTACATTTAAGAGGTAATTTTAAAGAAATCCACACTTACGATATACGTAAAATATATAGCTAATTTTTTAATGGTCCGATAGAGATCACATCAACGAATGGTTTAAAATAACTAATTGTAAAATAATATAATATAGCATGAACGTGAATAACAAATATAAAATTCTTTAGAATCAACACCAGTTTTTTATTTTCTGTAAGAACCTTTATACAAATGTCAATAAAATATATACACTACCGTGAAAATGTTTCCGATTACCTATTTTTTGATGACTGATAAAGTCATTTCAATTCGAATTATGTCAGAACCAAAATTTTTTTTCTTTAAAGGGTTAAATGCTCTCAAAATTCTGTAAGAAATGAGCACAAAGTAAAGCTAATTTCTTTATTTTTTATGGAGATATTGCAAAAATAGTGTGAATTTGAATGGTTAATTTAATTTTCAATAACTTTAGTGATAATCAATATTTATCAATGTTCTTGTGCTCATTTTAAAATTATTTTTATACTTGGTGAATATGTAAAACATATAACCATAAAGTTCCTATACAATTTTTTCAAAATATATTTATATTTTATTTCTATTTGCCTACAGGTGAGATGTTTTCTAATTTTTTCAACTCCGAATTCTTACACTGTGATGAGAATTTTTTTTAAGTTAATGCGCATAAAGTTCTGCGATACTGTGAAAAAATAGCTTTGAGATGAGCGCAGGAACACTGAAAAATATTTAATATTACGAAAGTTATTAAAATTTTAAGAAAACATTGAACAATATACTATTTTTGCAAAATGTATTTGAAAAGTAGAGAAATTTGCTTCAATCTGTGCTCATTGTATATGTAATTTCAAGAGCACTCAGATCTTTAGAAAAAAATAATTTGTTGCTTTGACATAATCAAAATTAAGAGCATTTTATCAGTAATAAAAATAGGTTAATGGAAACATTCGCATGGTAGTATATATTTTGTACTTTTAAATTCACTCACCACCATTACTGGAATCGCAAATACCCCACGATCAAAATTACCGCTTTGATACATCGTAAAAAATTACTTTTTGAATAGTTTTTTTTAAACGTTTCATCGCATACATAATAATACAAATACTTACAATGTGCTGGTCTTTTAATAACTTACAACATCAATGATCATCTTTCAAACTGGTGAAGATGCAGAGTTGTACCCATGGCGCTCACTCGCGCCGCATATCAAGTGCACGTTAATCTGCGTGAAATATGACCTTTGTTGTATAGTAAAAATGAAATACTTTTATTTGTATCTTCCATACTATAAAAATAAGCATGAGACTCAATTTTATCTAATCAGCTATAAATTTTCTTTTCATTTTTTGTGCGCCTATTGATGTGGCTGGAAGACGTAGTTTGTTGCGGAATTTAGATGAAAGATCATATTTTTAAAACTTTTTATCTTCAAATTAATAAGCATGTCGACTCTAATCCAAAAAAGTATGTATTTTTAATTAATTTTTCGCAGGAATTGCAACCCTTCTGCAACTCACTGTTGTAAGGGTACAACGGAAGACGTTCATATTAGAGTAGCATATCACGTGTATAACTTGTACGAAAAAATTATGTTAGCGAAAATGACCCGGAAATTCCAGTCAATGCCTTTCAGGCTAAAAGAGGAAAAAGAAGGAAGTGTAAAAGGACAAGGGAAAATAGAAAAGTGAGACTTAATCCATCAGAGTCTTACTGCTGCCGTATGGCCTGACTGCTACACACTGTTTTTTTTAGTGAGGGCTAGAAGCAAAGGACTTGTAAAAGGATTGCGTAGTTTTGACCTCCTCTCGAGTCTTGTTATAATGAATAAAAAGAAAGCCATAAAGAAACAAAAAAAAAAGGAATGAAATAAGAGGAAAACGACAAATAATATGGCTCGTTATCATACACCTCCGCAAAGAAGATTAACTGGAGATCACTGAGACTTATGATTCTGACAAAGAATGGAGAGACAGCTTGAGGATTTAAGGCGAGTTAAACTGGAGAAAACACCCCAGGTAAGAGCACTATTCATCCAGTTAGGCGCGTGATCTTTTACAATCCTAAATAATAAATATTTTCCGTAGGACCTATTTTAATTAGTATCAATACCTGTATTACTATTTTTAATTCTTGGCCATTTGCGATTATTAACCCTCCGGCACGCGCGTGGACGGTTTAATGGACCGTCATTTTTGAAAAATTTCAATAGTACCTCAGAAAAGGAGCCAACAGCAAGGGCGGGTCCAGGTATTCCTAGTCTAATATAAAACGCACCATATGTCGCAAAAGTTGCAACATTATTGAATCACAGACGCTTTGTTTGTATCAAATCAGGCGCGTACTTTGTACGTCTTATCAGTGCGGTCTTGTAGACAGTCACGCGCTTTCTTTTGTTACGGAATTGGCGGTTCTGTGGATAGCTACGTGCACTGGAATGTCAGTTTGCTTCTCATTTTTTGCTTTTGTTGACATGCTTTTTTCTTCTGTGCCTTTTTAAATATGCTTCGTGAAAATGTAATTATCTTTTGTGTCTATCATTTCATGAATTATTTTCACTCGATTTTTTTTAAAAAGCAGATACGACTGCAGATAGGCCTAAGGAATCTTCACAAGTATGCCTGATGAGAATCAGGAGGAATTTCCGTAGGATGACGACGAGTGAGATTTTGATTATAAGCTATAGTACATAGAACACAAAGATTGCAGTACTGATTCTGAGCTATCAGTTCTTGGGGACGACGAGTGGCTTATAGACGAAATGGATAATGATGGCGGGTGGTTTATTGGTAAGGACAATGAAACTTCATGGGTGAGTGATGTGGCTCAGTTGCACGCAACTTCTACCAAAACTAAAGCTAAAAATATAATCAAAATATTTCCTGGACCAGAAGGAGCGGCTAGGCAAGCCAGTACTTCTCTTAATGCATATCTAAATGTAATTCCGCTCAGTATGGCGGACAATATTGTTGAATATACGAACTTATATGTTGCCAAAATTCATATAAAATATCTAAATTTACGAGAAAATGTAAGATAGAGAGAAATAATCGCGAAAAGGGCGAGAGGGAAGCCCTGTGACTATTTATAGTAATAATGTTAGTCGAACCCCTAACCTTTCCCAATGTCCCGGTGTGGGCAGAAAGCACTTCTCTGACTACCCACATGAATAATAATGGCCAAATTTCTTTGCACTGGTAAGATATGCCGCAAAAATATCAATTTCACTGACCCGAATGCCCTGCGAAAGTCAAGCCGCTGGGTAGAGATGCCGCAGTTGTGACATGCCGCAGGTGTGACATGCCGCCGATGTGTCATGCCACAGATGTGACATGCCGCAAGTGTGACTTGCCGCAGACAGACTTGCCATGTGTTACTTGATAGGGAACTCTCCATTTAACAATGGTGACCTTGTTGTGCATGATTGCATATTAGGTTTAATATTAGAGTGTGAACAATATTTTATTCATCTTAATATTAATTGTGTGAATTAAGTGATATTTTAAGCTGAATGTCTAGCGGGACACTTAACGACATTGCACTTCATAAAAATTTTAAGACCCCCTTGTGCGAGTGAAGTTTAGGCTTGTTAAATTAATTTAAAAGAAATATCAAAATTCAGTCGCGAAAACAAAAAAAAATATTATTGTGTTTTCTTGTAACGACTTTGCACCATAATTGATTATGAGGACCTCGTTGGGCCACGAAACACAAAAATGAACATTCAATATTGTGCAATTACCTTGAATAGATATAATGAGAGAGATCTGTGAAAATAAACTAGATTCATACTAAAACTACGCAATCATCTCTCTCCTCAGTCAATTCACAATTCGTTGCTTTTTCATTTAAACAATAATTTAAATTTCAGTGGGAATCATATTCGCAAAAAATATTTTTACTTGATTCTTGTTTATTTAATTGTCAATTTTAGTTGTACAATGGTTAGGGCTATTTTTAATATCCTATCAGTAATGGAGTCAATATATATTGTTGGCTGTCATTTATCAGACAGAAAAAGGTGATGAAAATGAAACGAATATCTCAATGAAATAAATATCATTGAGAAGTCTGAGTGCAACATTGCTGTTACTAGAAAAAAATTGATTTTCAGTAAGTTTTCAAATCTTATCCTAAAAATCATCTGACCTGCAAGATGTAGAATTTGAGACAGATCTCGAGGATTTTTAGATGTAACTATATTGTTCGCATTTAGAAAAATGTTTCTTAGACCGTGCCCTTGAAGAAAAAGATTTTGAGAAATAAACGTTACATTGAGGTTCTCATGATGACTTTGGGGTAATCGGAAGACACTAGCATTGTGGTAATCAGAAGACTATGGTACATTGAGATTTTTAAGACATTTTTTTACAAATAAACTTTAAGCACAGCCAGTTGGACCGCATAATAGAGACGTAAATGGATGGTTCCATCGCTTATGAAAATTGATTAGTGATGCATTATAAGTCAAACCTTGTAATTCATATATAATATTTAATAATTATTTTCCCAGTAAATATTATAATTCTTGTAGGAACTTATAGTAAAAATTCGATTTTTAGATGTATCCATTTAGAAACACTAATAACTCTTTTGCTATCTCATCTTGATAAGTTATTTTCTCGCGTTGTCAGCGTTTTGAGCTAATACCCCAAACACAACACGTCGGCTATTAGTGCATCTTAAGAAGTATCTCCTCCTTTCACACGCTTATGATAAGGCCTTTAAAGGCGTGTTTTTCCTGCGCTGCCGGCATTGTGACACGCCGCCGCAAAAAGAATAGTTTGTTCTATTCTATATTAGGGTTTCTTAAAGCATATAGAGACTGATTAATGAAATTATATTCTTCACAATTTTATTTCGTTTTTTATTCTTTAATAGCTAAGCATTAAAAAATTATGGTTTTAATAATATCTATTTAAAATATTTTTTATTATTCAATTAAAGCGCATAGAGACGCAGGTTTCATTATGTGGTGCTCAAAGGTACAGTGAAAACATAAGCTAGCTAATATTTAATTTTAATGATCAAAAAGAAGAATCCTGAAATGTAAAAGGTTTTGCCTTAACTTTTAGATACTCTTTATATTCTCTTTACCTATTTTTTGCTAAGGTGTAAAATCGAAGTTCCCTGGATACAGTTGTGTCTTAGCTTCCCCTCTACAGCAGGAATACGAGTCAGTGAGTACTTCAAAGAGTCACTTTGGAACACGTAAGAATTATATATTTTTATTACTTGTATACCAATATTTTTTATTCATCATCAAGATGCGTATTACCCAAAAACGTAGGAATGAGAAAGTTTATTTCCTCTATTTACAAAATTTATAATTCAGAGTGTGGCCTTTATTTACTCATTAATGTTTTAAATAACAAGATGAAAGAGAATTATTATTGCCAATCAATCTCCATTTGTGTAAGCTGGTCGACAGATTTTGTATTCATTTTTTGCTACTACTTTATGTGATGCTGTTCTACGAATGGCTCTATAATTTAATGAAATCGGAGCAGCTGTATGAAATACAAGATTATAGATGAAGCTAAAGCTTATACATTGGGAGTTTTAGTAGTTTACGATGATACGTTTTGCTTCAAATACATAATTTTCATGACCGTTAGGTAAAAACACTGTATAAGTATATAATTTAGGATTACTCATGTTATAAGTTTCAATAAAACTCTTCGAACCATAGGCTTCAAGCTCACCTGTCAAATCGCCTAGTAAGCAACCTGCAGCTGAGTAATGATCACTTGACTCATTATGAGTGGGAAGAATAGTAGAATCAGTATCAAAATAGAGTACGCGGCAATCTACTTTTTCCAAATATAAATGGAATTTCAGGCGTGGTCGTGTATACAGCCACGACTTCATTTGTAATAGGAGAAGGAGCTGAGGCGTCATTCTTATAAGCCTAGGAAACATAAAAATTTTTTGGATCGACGCGACGGGCAAGAATCAAGTCTATTAAATAAATAGCATTGGCTGTCGCCGTGTTAGTAAAACATATGACTAAAGTGAATTAGGACAATTCTAAACTTCATACCAAGAAATCCTTTAAGGAATCCTGGACTTATCGACCTAAAAAATTATTCTAGACGCCTTTTTGTCAAGGCTTAAAAGAATGGGAAATGGAACTTGAACAAGGCAACCTTAAAAATATGCAAACATGGGATACGCATTGCCGTAAGGGACATATAAAGTAGGTATTGTCATGGAATAGAGAATATACCTGACGATGCTAAACTCCAGAGAATCTTGTGGAAAAACTGATTATGTCAAATGATTTTCTTATATTTCCTTCTGTCAAAATGGGCTCAAGGTTGGATTACACGACTGGGGAAATGAAAAATGAGTCATTTTCCGCAGAGAAACTAGCTTTCAGAGCTAGACTGAAGACTAAAAAGTAGTTTGTCGCATAGTCACTTATTCTAAAATAAGGTAGGTCTCTAAACAATTTAAACACTATAAGCTGTAGGATATAATAAAAGATTTCCAGCATTAATTCAAGAAGTGTTGCGGTCCTTGATGGTTCCATTGTGCGTCATCTTTTGGTCATAATTAGCAATCGTGATCAAGATTATCTAGGCAATCGCAACTAAGGTTATCAAAACTATGGAAATTTAGACGAACGCAATCTAGGCTTTGATAGCAGACAATGTCGAAAAATGTACAGCAATAGAGGTCACAGCTATAGAGGCCACGATAATGATAGTCAGAATACCCACTGTTATTACGATGAAGACACGAAACTCAATAGAAATATCGATTCATCATATAATAAGGAATACAAAAAAATTGGTACAACGTTTCCAACGGTTTTAATACTATCGGTAAAAAGGATACAGTTCTGCAATTTACAAATGGTTCTGTTGAATATGGCCTATATAGAAGAGAAAATAATAGGTCAACTTAAGTAAATTCGTCGAGCGGTAGCCAGGAACAGAATAATAGCAGCAATAGGATAACTAGACAAAACCAACAAACAAAAAATCCTCGATAAAGTAGCTGATCTTTGTTATAGGTCTGTACGATAGGGGCGAATCGAAGGCCAAACCATGTAGAAAAAGATCTACCGTGAGACATGCCAGTTTATTTCAATTATCAAAAGGAATTTAAAAAACGTAAATTATTGCGAAAAGTAAGCACCAATTACGTACAAAACTATTATATTTTTTTTTAAGTACACTTCAATAAAAGCTTGGTTTTTTAAAACTTATTTTTAATTTTTTCTAACTCTGATAGATTTCTTATAATTTTTAAATAGGTTGTAATTGTTTTCTTTAAATTGTCTTATAAATCTGCACTAAAGCATATTTATATATCATAAAAAATAAATAAACCAAAAACATAAATTTGATATTCTGGTTTCAAAATTTGTCTACTTGGGTAGGAATTTTTTTTTGTAATTTTAGAAATACAAGTTTCCGTCTAAATATTTTTATTATTTTTTGAAGAATCAAACTATTTTGTTAAAATTTTGTATTTTTTAAATCAATTTCGCTCTTTTGGAATAGCACTTTAAACATTAAAAAAAAAATACTAACTGTTACATCTTTCATTGAGAATTAATGTCTGTTTGGTTAAAAATTCCACCATTTGTTCAAAATAAATTAGTTTTACGAAATTCATTTTTTTGTTTAGAAATGTAACTGTTTTGTTGAAAGTTCATACATTTCCATGAAAATTCACCGTTTTAGCAGAAAATTTATCTTCTTCATTGAGAGTTCATCTGTTTGTTTGGAAATTTAACTGTTTTCAAATTAATTTACTTTTTTCTTAAAAATTCATGTGTTGGGATTACAAAATTTTACTGTTGAAATTTTAGTCGTTGAAAATTTTATTGAAAATTGATATTTTTTGAAATTAATCTTCAAAGATTTCACATTGGAAAACATTTTAAGAATTATTATTCAAAATTTAAGAATATTCTGAAAAAATGAAAACCGAATATAGATTTATTGCGATTTTAAAAAATTAATATAATTCTTTTAAAATTTGTTTTTTTCATTTAAAAATTTATTTTTGTGGAAAAATGTAACGCGATTCCAAAATATTTTCAGCCTTATTCAAATATTTCATCATTTTGAAATATTTCTGAAATTCTCTAATCGGAATCTAAAAGATTTAATAGCAATATTTTTGACTGTGTAGATATGAAAAAAACATTGTAAAATTTTAATTAATTTTAAGACATTTTTGAAACGTTTTAAGTTTTAAATCAAGTTATTATCTTTTTAAGATTACAAATTTTCAAATTAATTTGGTTGAAAATAAAATATTTTTTTGACTGAAACAACATTTGTATAAGATTTGAAATTTAACAAAAGAGTTTATTTCTGAATCTATTAATTTTGCATAACTTAGAAAGTTAACATAGTTTAAAAGTTTTAATTAAACATTAAAATTTGTTTAATTACTCGGGCTCCCCAATGGAAACAGCTTAATTTTTAACGCTGTAACTTTTAAATTGTTGAATTTCGAACAGATTCAGAATCGTCCTGTAAAATCAATAAAGTATTTTTTTATTTAAAAAACTCGAAGTAAAGTTTAAGTTAAAAAATCTTTAATTAATTTATATTTAAAGTATATCAATTTAAATCATTTTTTGGCAACATATTGCAATAAAAACCGCTATTCATGTCTTATTGGTTAAGTTCACAAAACTGCATTTTACAATTCTTTTAATTGAAGGTGTATGCGTAAAATGAAGACCTAAAATGAAAAATTTTAATAGTTAAATATTTTTGACCTTCACAATGCGAACTAAATGATTTCATAATTTAAAAAGTTAAAAATTGAACTTTATATATATATATATATATATATATAAACATTTAAATCATACTTATTTTCAATTGCAATATACAATATACAATACAATATACTATGAAATTTGTAATATTTCAAGTGATATCTGATACAGCATCTAGATAATTTAAAAACAAAATCCGTTATGTTAATCGAAGGCTCTTGTATTATCATCGGTCAAAATGATAAAAAAAAAACAGTGAAATTCTCTGACACCATATATAGATTTAATTTCCGGTTTCTCAGCTAGATTGCTCATGTTTGATCTTAACCTATTTAATAAAAAAACAAAAGTTTAGCGAATTCTCCAATTGTTTTTAAATAAAAGTTTAGAGTGTGAAATTTTTTATATTTGATGCTACAATTTTAATTTTACGTTTCAGCTTGGTTTAATTTTTGGTGTGTCGTATTTAAAGTTATTTTTCTGTAACTTTTTTCGAATAATTCAATTTGAGGGTTTATAATTATAAATTCTTTAATTTTTAAAATAAACTTTGCATACTTTCATTTCAAAACTTGATTAAGTCACTTTAAATGTAACTTGACATTCTAAGAATTAAGTTTTTGTTTTTAATTCCTGCGATTCACATTAAAAGTTCAAGAATTTTAAAAGCTTGAGGGTAACAAATATAGAAAAATTTCGAATTCCCCATTAAGCTCTCTTGACTACCGGAAAGCCCTAAATGTAAAATTCATCATTACTGATAAAATTTTTCAGTTTTTTCAGCATTTAATGAAAAAAATTCTGATTGCACAATACTATTTGACATTCAAAATCAAAGAGGCTCTATATTTCAAATAGTACAATTTTACGTTCAGAATAATTCACAAAGAAAAATATAACTTTTCATTCAAGAATTATTTTATTTTTGAGTCTTTTATATTTATAGTATTTAATCCTTTAGCCGTTTTATTTTGTTTCTATTTCATTTTTGTTGTGACTTGTTTCAATTCCAACTACGTCAACTTCTCTTGCAACTGATTACACCAGAAAACTAAACAAAGGGGATTGTAGAATGTTTTACGCTTTAAATTATAAATTTTGACTTGATATTTAAAACACTTCTTGTTCTTTTTCTTGCTTGTTTTAATTTAAAAAATATTGACTTTATGTTTAAATAATAACGGTTTGAAATAGTTGTGACAAATTTTGTAAATTATATATTTTCTGTTCATAAATGAATTCATTGAAAAAATTTTGTAACATAACGCTGTTATACAGAAAAATAATTTATTTTTGCTGAAATTATTGAAATAGTTGTATACGTTTACTCTCCCTATAATTACTCTATAATGGAATATCGGATCGCGCTATTTATTAATCCTTTTCTGAAGCTTGATTGCAGTTCAAATTAAATGATAAAATGAGAATAGTTCTTTATAGTATTTTTAATCAATACACTAGAAGCCATACACGCGTTCAGGCGCGGGCCTCTGTTTCTTTATTATTTTTATTTATTTGCAATAAACATTAAATACAATATGAAAATAAATTCTTCTTTTACTATGGTAAATATTACAATTTTTCAAATGTAAGAAAAACATTCCGTATCTAGTTGAATTACGTTCTAAAAACGTAAATAAGTTTTTAGAAGCAAATAATAGGAATGAATAAAAAAGTACACATTCCAAACATAAAATAAAAAAAATTATTTGAAAAATATACTTATGTTCTATTTTACATTACATTTTTTCAATATAAGCTACTACACTCTATGAAAAAATTTATCACACTTTTTTATCGTGTCTTATAGATAAATCATTTATGACAAATGCAGGGTTCTACACTTAAAGTCGCAGAATCATTCGGTGACAAAATATGTTGTTTTTTAAAGGAAATAAAATATTACATTTTTTTTTAAATTGCTCAAGAAAAATTCAAAAAGTTATGGGTATTTGAATGTTGTGTTTTGTGATTTAAAAAACCATAATTTTTTTCTTGAAACCTCTATAAATATTTACCTAATTTAGCTATTTATTATTTGCTTTTTGATTATAACATCGTTAATATTTTTTTTTTAATTTACTGAAAAATAAGAAAAAAGTTTAAATAACAGAATTGCAGAATCTTCCTGGAAAAAAATAAGAATCAATTTTTTTTAAAACCCCACCCTTACATTTTTTGACAATATTTTATTGGCTTTGTACTTTGATATGGAGATATCTTGCTAACTTGATCTTTGCTAAATAACTTTTGTAGCCAGAAGAATTATTTTTTCTTGCAATCAAGTTTTTTTAATTTTTTTTGGAAACAACGATAGATACGAAAAAAAAGGTTAAGATAAGAGTTTGCACGCCTAAGAATGTTATGTAAAAAATGTTTCTTATCACGTTTGATTCCTTTTACTTTTGTTACGTCTGAATTTTTTATTTTTTGCAGGATGTTTTGATTATTTTTTAATATATTAGAGTCAGTTTTTAACAATTTTGAAATGTTCAGAAATATGTAAATGTATGCAAGTGTGTTTCTCATATTATTATAAGCTCATTAACTCATAATCTCATATAAAATCTCATATAATTACATAAACTCGTAATCTCATTTATGAAAAATCTCATAAAATTTTATATAATCACATAAAGTCACACTATTTATTATTAATAATAACCATGCATTAATTTTTATAATCTCATAACCTTATAATAAGTTAAAATGATAATAAAAGCAAACAAAACTATGTATTATAAACTAAACTATATTTGTGAATGCAGATCTATTTTAAAAAATGCATGTTTTTTTCCAAACTGTGATAAATAAAGTGAAAAGAAAAATGTTATAATATTATATATCTTTGATAATAATTTGCAAGGAAATAATTCATAGAAATCATTTTATTTAGACTCGTAAAGAATAATAAAAATCCGTTGTAGGCTTATAACAGTTTATAATAAAAATAAGTTAATAATACCAGTACATGCCACTAACAGGTTTTTTAAAAATAATAATGTAGTTATTATTTTATTATTATATTTATAACATTGAATATGATTTGCAAGACTCTAGTAAGTGTTATTTATACTTTTTTCAGGATTAAACAATTAATTTAACTATTATTCAAGAAATATTATAATTAGATACATTATGTAATGTATTGATTTTTCTTTTTTAAATTAACTATAGAATACAAATCCTCAATTAATTATTAAATATCGCACTTATAGCCTCTCATGCAGGGCCCTAAAAACAAAAACAATTTTTTAAAAAGAATTTATAGTTTTATTTATATTTATAATATTCCTATTGATCAATGCTATAAATTCCAGTTTTTTTTTTATATAATTTTTTGTCAACTTGTAACCTATATTTATTAATTAATTACTGTAATATAACAAAAATAACTCTTTACGCAAATTATCACAATTTGTAATTATCTTGAACTATATAAATAATAAGTAGTTACAGTTTTTAATGAAATTTTCCTATTTTCCCAATTTTTACTTATTGAGATAAAAATAATTAAAAGTTAAAAACATAATTTGAATAATTCAGTACTGATTAAAAATAAATTTTCTTACAGTAATTATATGAAATTTCAATTTTTCATGAACTTCCAAGCTTTTATTTTTAATTTTGATCATGATAAAATAGTAAATTAATATTAAGAATAAGAATAATAATTTATCATTGATAAGAATATTCCCCTAGAATAACTATAAAAATTTGATAAAAATTCAAAAAGTGAGAACATTTTGTACATTTATGAAATTACTTTTTTTTATTCGCAACTTCTATGTACGGTGAGGGGATTTTCTTGATCAAATAAAATTTACTGCAGTTATAACATTCATAAAATTCAACAAAAAGAACAAAAATGTACATTTTGATCTAAACAGCGCACGATATACAAAAAATCAGGATGAGAAAAACGTTGCTATTTAAACACTCTACAAGATTATCATAACAACTTTTTAAATTTTACAAAAAATTAAACATTTAAATTTTGATTGCACGAAAAATAATGAAAAATAAAAAATTGCATTTTTTAGCAAAACTATGCAAGCTGCAAAAAAGATAAAGAAAAAAATTTTGCGTCCAGAAAGATCTACATATTTTTTATGAATTACTTTTTGATAGGACGCGTAGTTATTGTTTTATTAATAATAAACGACAATACAAATAAAAGAATTAAATTTTCCGAAAAAGCACACAAACTAAGAAAAAAATTATTCAGAAAAATTCGTTTACCGAAAGAAGAGCTACACATTTGTTATTAATTGCTATATGTGTGTGTATGCATGTATGTATAATAACCTTGTATTCAACAGAAAGGATTATTTTCTTTTTTTAATTTTAATTTTAGTTTGGATGAGAACATCTAAACTACTGTGCCTAAAGGGCGCCAGGTAGTTTCTGCTACGCTACAAAAAACATGATCATCATTGTGGTAATTTTAACAATGAATTTTAAAGGCTACTTCTTTTTATTCATAATGTGTCCCCTAAGGGTTTATGTGACCTTTTCTTTAACAAGACCATCTTAAACTTAACATTAACTTATCTTCACTATTTACAATTATTTACAACCATTTACATTAATTCTTATATCTAGATCCTTACTTCTATAATACATATATGTCGAAAGAGTGAGCGAGCAATTGAAAGTGAGAGTGAGAGATCAAGCAAGTGAAAGCGAGCGAGTGAGTAAGAGCGAGCGCATCCGCAGCTTAATCTACTTATACTACAATATAATAATTACTTACGGATCTTTACGCTTCTAGTCTATGCGACTTCCGCTTTCTTTTTCCTTTAACTTCTCATCTGTCTCATTTTCAATTTACTATTTTTTCCACATTTATTCTTCCATTCTCTTACATTTTCTTCTTTAGCCCTTTCCAAATCCTTTATTCACTCTAACCCATTCCCTTCTTACCAAAAATCTTTACTACATTCTCTTGCCAACTTCTTTCATTCCTGTTTTACATTCTTTCCATAGATGCTCCAATGTTTTCTTCTCTCACTTACATACTCTACCTTTTCTGTTCTCATTTTTTTCCAATACATTTTCTACCTCACCTAGTTCCCCAATATTAATTTTTCTATTCTGGTATATCTTCTCTTTCCCCAACCATTTTCTAAATACTTTGGTATTCCTTTCTTTTTTATAATCTTATATCATTTATTATATTTTGAGTCCTCAATTATTTTCCATCTTTCCATGAATAGTCTTTACTTGTCCCTTCTCTCTAATTCTTCATAACATATTCTATTTCCCTCTCCTATATTCCTAGCACTGAAGAACTCCCTTCTCTCTTCTTCCTATCTTGTTAGTTTTATCGCCCTCCTTCTCCTTTCTTCTACCTACTTCAAACATTTTTTCGCTAATTCACTTCCCTTTCGCTCCTTTAACTTTTTCTCAAATTGCCATGCCTTTTTGCCGCTTTCTTACTTGATTTATTACTTTGCGCTTCTTCTCTCACCATATATCCAGGTGTCTTTCAGTTTACCCCTAGCGTCCACCTTATATACCTTTCTTGTAAACTCTTGATCTCTTTCCTTTCCTTTCATCCCCATATTTCTGCTTTATGACCTAATAGCGGCCATACCTTCGTATCAAACAACCACATTCTCCTTCTCCAATCTTTTTCAAGCTTTCTTTTTCCTATTTCAAATATTTGTTTTATTACCCCTGTTCATCCTTCCTCTTATATATACTCTATGGTCTCCATTTGTTTTCAAGGTATATATCAAATATTTAAACTCCTTTACTTCTTCTAACTTTACACCCTTCTATCTCCCAATCCATTCATTCCTTTTTTCCCTTCTTTTCTAAACGACATTATCTTTGTTTTTCCTACATTCAAATTCAATCCTTTACTACCTGAGTATTTCTTCAATCCTGTAATTAGGCCCGCCATCCCTTCTTCATTATCTGCCATCAACACTATATCGTCTGCATATGCAAGTGCACATATCTTCTTAATTTCCATTCTAACTCCTCCTAATCCCTTTTTCTTTATTTCCTCTTCCATTTCTGTGATTAATATATTAAATAAAAGTGGGCTCAGAGAACAACCTTGCCTTATTCCTCTCACTAACCGGAAGCTGTCCCCTACTTGTTCTTTTATCTTTACCCTGCTTTTCTTCTCTCTGAAAATTTCTGATAACCTCTTTACTAAGCCCTGTCTCATCTTTTTTTTCACCATAACCATTTCGCCCTTTCATTCCTTTTATTTTTCGTATAATTCAGAACATATATGTTGTCTATTATCTTAATTCCTTTTCTAAACCCTGTCTGATTTAGTGGCACTATCTTTTTTTCTTAACTTCTTTCTTTAATCTTTTTGACAAAACTGTTATATATACTTTATACAATGTTGTCATTAGCGTCACTCCCCTATAATATTTAACCTTCTCGTTTTTGCCTTTCTACAATATGGGTACCACTACTCCTTCTTTCCATGACTCTTGCCACCCATTTCCTCTCTATACTCTATTGCAAATTATCCATGCCTATTCCTTTGGTTCTGTTTTCAAATATTTTTAGACTTTATTTAGAATTTAGGCTATTCTAGGCGTTTTTTCATCGTTAATTATTTATAACACTTTGACCATTTCTTCCCTTCTTATGTTCTCTTCCTTATCTTTTTTTCTATCATATTTCTCTCTTGTCACAACTTTCCTCTCGACCCCCCTCCCCTTTTTCTAACAAATCCATAAAGTATTTTTTCCATCCTCCCTTCTTCATTTTTCTGATTTACTCTTTTGCTTATTTTTCTCTCTATTTATTACATTCGAAACCTCTTCTATTGTCCTAGCTTTCTTTACTTTCCTTCAAACCTTTCATTTTCGTCTTCATTTTTTTGATCACACAACTCAGTGTAATTTTTCTAATTTCTTCTTTATTCTTCTTCACTACTTTTCCCTTTTCTCCATTTTCCTTATTCCTTTTTAACCTCCTTCTTTTTTTCTTGACATTTTTTATTTCATCCACTTCTATCTCCACCTTCACTAACTTCTTCTTTGCTTGTAATCTCTGATACTCTCTAATACAGTAAGATTTAATGTAGGTTAATGAGCAGATTGTGAAGGAAGGGTTTTGGATTGAAATATTGCGCGTTGAAGATAATAGAAGTAAAAAAGTGAAAAATATTTTGTCCGATGGAGTTTGTTTTGTGTAGCGTGAGAGGTTAAGTTGATTTGTTAGACGTGATAAGTGGGGTAGGAGGACTGGTAAAGCCTAGTAGCGACGCCAGGGTAGGATAGGTATGATAAGGTAGCAGGGTCAGGTAGTACAGTAGCGACAGAAGTTACGCAAGTTACGTAGGTAGACATAAAATCTAGCCCAAAAAAAAATCCAAAAATGTCCAGAACACCACCGGAAAAAGTTCAGAATGGGACGGGCAAGGAAGACAAGGAAAAAGAAGAGGACAGATATGAAAGTAGAGGCCCAAGAGAAGATAAAAATTTTAAAGTAAACGAAATGCTCAAAATAATGATAGAGGTGATGCAAATTAACGAAAGAAGGTAGCAAGAAAAAGGAAAGGAAATAAAACAAGAATTCAGGAAAGAAATGTCCGAGCTTACAAAAGAGATAAAGAAATTGAAAAAAAGTAAGGAAAAATTTGGAAAAAACGATGCAGACATAAGAACAAATATTAGAAAAACAGGAAGAGTCTAGAAAAATAGGAAAGAAAAAGAGATATGAAAAAAAAGAAACATAGTGATGAAGAGTCTAAGATTGTATCCCAAGTAACTGAGGGAAGGGGTGTATGGAGGTTTGGAGAGAATAGAGGATAATTTGACATGAGTAGAAAGGAATATGCAGTATAGGTTAAGAAGAGTAGCGGGAGAAAAAAGAAGTAATGACAACATAATACGGGATAAGCATGGAAGAATACAGATAGAAGGTGTATGGTAGGATTGGAATGAAGAATAAAAAGAGATAGTAAAAAATAAGATGCCAAGAAACTTGTAGAGAAAGAAACGGGAGATAGGAAAACAAGAAATAGTAAGAAACTAAAAGAGGCGAGAAATAAAAAAATAAAGGATATGTTACTCGAATATAGCAAGCTTGGAGAGATAGGATAGAAAGTTTATGAACAATTTGGCGCAAAGGAATGTCGCAGTAGTGATAGAGACTTGGGTAGATAAACAGGAATAGGAAAAAGTAAGAGGAAGGCTACCAAGAGGTTATAAATCACAAGTGCAAAATGCAAAAAGGGAGAATAAAAAGGCAGAGCAATGGGAGGAATAGTGATAAGAGTATGAAGAGAATGCATAGCAGCGACGGATATAAAAGAGATAAAGGAACAAAAAAGAGGAGTAATAGTGGGAAAAGTAGGAATGAGAAAGACAAGGTGGCAGATAGTGGGGGTATATGTAAACAGTGATATGCAGGAGAAGTCAGAGAAGATAAAAGAACTGATGAAAGAAAATTAGGAGGAGATCAGGCTTATAATAGGGGAAGATTTCAATACAAGAACAGGAAATAAAGGAGAAAGAGAATGGAGAGGAAAGAGGAAAAGAAATTCCAAAAACAAGATACTCAATGAGAAGGGGAAAAAATTGTTAGAATGTTTGGAGCAGATAGGATAGTTTATCTTAAGCGGAAATATAGAAAGAGGTAAGGAAGGGGAATATACACGCTCAGGAGTAGAAAAGAGAACGGTAATCAATTATGTGACAGTGGACGATAAGGTAAGAGAAACGGTCAAGAATTCAGATATAGGGGATTGTATAGATTCAGATTACCTTTCGCTAATAGTGACATTAGGAGGAAGAAAAAGTGATAACAATATGGATAAAGAGAAAACAAAGGTGAAAAGAGCAGGAAAAGGAGATTGGTAAAGGCGAAGAAAGAAAAGTTGAATTGCTACCTAACCTGATAAAACCGCAGGCAAAGTTACTTGCCCGTTGGCTTGCTTGATAGAAGGGCAAGGTAAGGATTACGCAAAGGGTAGGAGGATGAAAAATTGTAACCAACTCCATTTTGTGATAAAAAAATATAAGTTGTATCCAGCTAGAATATCTTTCAAGACTTTTCACTTTTGATTGATGAGGATTCCGCCCGAGTTAGGGTTCATATCGGCCTACAAACTGCTTTAATTGCAGCCGAACTGACTCGACAGCAAACTTGTATACCAGGGGTACAGCGATCACTCCGAAATTGACAGTTGACGAAAGAAAGTCGAAGGCGCTTACCTGCTTAAAGTCTTCCTTCTCTGGTGTTTCCTGTCATTCCTCTTTTTGTTTTATTTAAACTTTACTTCTACTGGAGTGAGTCCATATTCCTATACGTCATTTACTAGCGCGCGTACTCGTCAAGTACAGAATAACAATTAAACGTAGAGTCGCGTCGTCCTCCCGCGTCTCGTGCGAGAGTTCCGGGATGCCACGCGCGAGAGAATACTAGAACTATAGAGTGAGAGGAACGACCAATAGCAGTGGACGACTGCCGGTTCGTTACTCTGCCGCGTGGTTGCTTACATTCGATAGCAATCCCTGAGCGCAAGCTTCCGTGGTATATTACCCTCCGATGCCGCTGTGTTTTTTCTAGCACTCTTGTACGCATTAGGAACTTCATCCATTGCGCATGTGCCAGGAATTCTATTCTTAATCACTGGTATTGCTGCACGTCGACCCTGGTGGGTTGCTTCTGCAGAGATTGACAGGCGTTCTTTTTATTGGTGGATTATCCACTCTTATGCACCTCAAACCGGATATAAAATAAAATAACAAGGAAAGATAGAAAATTAGAAGACTGTCAAGAACTCTATCTCTCTCTCGGTTTGGAATTTCGTGGTCTGGCATAATATTCGGCTCGTCAGGCGACCGAATTCTCTATTTGTGACACGTGATTAGTATTCCTACCTTCGTTATTTTTGGCGGTAGAATTCAAAATATTTAAATAAATATTCAATCAAATCAATGAAATATAACTCGTGAATGGTTTTTTTTTCTTAAGTCTTGGTCGAAGAACTTTTATGCTCTCGGCCAAGTATTCCAAAGCTGTAGTACAGCTGAAGTATTTTATTATTTACTCTAAACTTATTTATCCAGTGATTTTACAAGCTAGATTAAGTAATATTTGGTGTTATTGCGGGGTCATGAATTACCCCGTCACAGTAGTATGTTTGTATGTGTGTATCTATGAATGCATGTATGTATGTACGTGTGTATGTACGTGTATATGTATGCATGTATGTATTGATGCATGCATGAGTGTTGTATGTCTGGCTGTTAGCACGTCTACTTTTAAAAAAATTAACAGATTATATTAGCCCTTTTTTAAACCCAAACAACACGCGATATAAAAAAAAGTCACGAGAAGATAAACGCTGCATTTTAAACACTCTATAAAACTGTTCATGGAAACTTTTTTAATTTTCCTGGAAAATGAAAAATTTTAATTTTGACCGCACAAAAAATTGTAAAAAATAAAAAATTTCATTTTGCAGTCAAACTTTTAAAGATACAAAAAAAGATGAAGTGACAAAAATTGTGTATTCAAAAAGTATCTATAAATTTGTTAAAATTCACTTCTTGATGAAACGCGTAGATTTTGTTTTGCGTAAAAAATTGCATCAAAAAGGGAAAAATTAATTTCTTGGACAAACAAGACAAGATACAAAAAAATAGATAGGAAAAATGTATTGAGCCAAGAACAAGCTGCAAATTTGTCATTAATTATTTTTTGATAAGATAAATAGTTTTTGTTATAATCGTGAATAATAACATTGACATTAAATAAATTAATTTTTTGCGAAAACAATGCAAGGTACGAGAAACAATAAAATCAACAAAAAGTGTGCATTCAGAAAAGATCGATAAATTTGTTAGCGATCACTTGTTGATAAGATGCATCTCTGATACATATTCATTATTTCTTATAATTAAAATATCAAAACAAAATGAAACACTTTAATAGCCAAAAATGAAAATTTCTAGAATTAATATAAGATAAATTAGATATAAAAAATAATAAATTAGTTAAAGAATTATGTTTGTTAAATTTCAATGATTAATACCTCACTTTAAGCGTAAGTTGTTGAAGTGATTGAAAATTACAAAAAAAATTCTAACATTAATAAAAGAGTTATAACAGATTCTTAAAATTTTTTTCAACTATAATTAATCATTATATCGCTTGAATTGCAAATTGGTCAAAATGTATAACATTTCTGAAATAAAAAATGCGTAACATTATTGTTATAAAGTATTGTTATAAACAATAATACAATATTCACATTTTAATTTTTGTTTAATTTAATTTGTTTTTATCTTTATTTGATTATAGTAATAACATTCAATATTAGCTACGGTTTTACTAATCGTCCTGCAAACATTGACTTCCCTGCGGTTAAGACGCCTTACCCTACTTGTGGTATTATTTAAACGTTTGTTTAACTTCTATTAATTATCACATCACTCTAATTGAAAATTGTACAAAAAGTAGAAAATTTCTGGTATGAAAAATTTATACAATTACTGTTACAGAGTATTGTTATAAATAATAATACGTTATTCAAATTATAATTTTTCTTGATTTTAATTAATTGTAATTATTATTTAATTGTAGCTAAAATATTAAATATCATTTGCGAAGCTCAATTCAAAACGATTCAAGCAAAAAATTAAAAAATATTTGAAATATTTAATTTAATTTTCAAAAGGTATATCCACAAACAAAATATTGTTTGAAAAACAGTAAATAAAAAGCGGCGTAATTTCGACGTTATAAACAAAATAGTTGATCTTGCCTTCAAATTTTATTTAATAGAAACAATTATTTTTTGCAACTTAAATTAATCATATTGTCATTATAATTGAAATCGGAACATTATTAAAAAGAATTAAGGAACTAATATATTATAAGAAAAATTATATACATGACATACATCTATAGCATTGTAAATTTTGCAGCTGATTTTTAATGAAAAATGTTCAGCTTCGAACAAAAGCTTCGTAGATTCGTACAAATTTTTGTGCGATACGAAGGAAAATTCTTTAGAGAAATATTCAAATGAATTTTTAAGTCTCTAAGGTGATTAACACTTTTATCTTAGAAAAAGGATGTAGTGCAGGAACGTACACAAGTTTTACCATTAAATTATAATATAACTCACAAGTGCATATAAAGAATTCAGGTTATGGTTCATCACTTACTTTATAAATTTGTTTTTACTTCAAAAAACGAATCCACTTTTAAAATTTTCGATTAATCCCCAAAAATCAATTAAAAGAGTAAACTTTGTACATCTGGTGATATAGAGGGAAATTAAGGTCATAGTAAAAGCTTCAACTTTAACTGCAACACTTGGCCACACGGCTGCAAACTCTAAACATAGCAAGAAGTAACGCATTCTTGATTCAATCAAAACGGCAACCGAGATTTAGGGTATGAGTATTTAAATGTTTAGATATTTCAATAACGTTTCTATGTTTCTTGCAGAGCACAAATAAAAGCTTAAGAACAATTTCCAAAACAATATATTTCAATAAGTTTCGATAGATTTCGAAAGGTTTCAATAGATTTTGAGATATTTTGAAAGATTTCGCGAGATTTCGAGATTTCTATTAAGAAAATTTAATAAAGAGGATAAATTATTATGACTTTGTTACTCTTAATTGATTCGTATAAAATAAAGGATTCTTTTTTATATTCACATCACCTTCAAATTATATTGGTGACAACATTTTACCTGTAAATAGATATTTCTTAAATACTATAAATGACAATGCATTGTCATTTATAGTATATATAGAGTGAAGAAGTCAGGACTTCTTTACTCTTTAATATAATTGTATTAATATTATAGGTAGATTAATTTGTCCCAAATCCAGAAATCTTGAATTATGCTAATAAAAGGAGTTTGAATTTATGAAACATGTTTCATTGCCTTGGACTTTGTATTAGACATTTATGAATTGAGAAAAGTTTAATCAAACAAATAAAAATTTTTTCCAAATTTTTACCATTTCAAATCTTCTTCTATTAGGCAGCAGATTCAGTAAACATGTTTTGTTAGTTTTATGCGTACACAACAACATCAAGTGCCACGTAAAAATATTTTTGTGAAATCGGCGCGGTATTTTGTGTAGTAAATATTTTTCACATGACTGTGATAACCCAATTTTTATCTAGTTAAGTGAATGTTTCGTGCGTGTCAAATGCAATCATTGTCGACATAACTTAAACCGTCATGAAAAGAGCACAGGTGCATTTCAAATACACATATAAGGAAAGAACACTAAAGAAATATTCAGTTACTCAGTTTCATAGTTAAGAAGCACTTAAATCAAAAAGTAATTCAACATTAATAAGCATGCGATTTTTAATTTTTGTATTTCTCTGTTACTTTGTTAACAATAGTGAATTAAAAACTAATGTACCTGATGACCCTGTATATTTTCTAGCGCAAGCTCTAAGTGAGTTTAAGAATTTATTTAATACATATAATGAGATTTTTGAATTTTATGCGTAAGAGGAAAGTCATTTGACGATTCGAAAAATTACCTCAAGCAGTAATATTATAAATTAAATTTTAATCTATTCCTTTAGAGTGTTTTTACATGTTGCATTCAGCCAATTCTTTTTTTATCAAGAAAATAATTCTTTTTTCATAGCGAGGTTTTATTGTATCAGCTAGTAAAAAATAATATATTGATTTACAGAAAAATGCATTGCAACACTTAATAGTACAAATTCGCAAAACCAAATAGTTGGGACGACATATTCATGTTCTGGCAATTTACCAGGTACTATACCCTATGAAGAACGTTACTTTGATTCAAAAAAAGATGGTATCGGTGAGTAAATTTATTCTTAAAAATATTGATCAAAATTATATATTTATGTATATATATATATCATTTAAAGAACTTTATTATTCAATGCTTATTGGTCATTCTCTTCAACTCTATTTTAAACTTGAGCGCTTGTTGAATTATATACTTTCCCATATTAGATTTTACAAAAATGTACATATTTTGCAGGAAAATGCATGATTAGAGTACCAGATAAGAACCCCAACGTATTCAAATACAAATGCAGATACCATAATTACTGAGAAGGGTAATAATCGACTGAAATGCAAATCGTCACCTACCAATTTTTAATTATACAACTATAAAATATGTTTTGTGTGAACCCTGTAATATTTTTAACAGAAAAATAAAAGTCTCATTTGAAATAAAAGCCTTGTGGAAAATATATTTTTTGATGAGTAGGTCTGAAATATCCAAAAACTATAAAAATTAATAATTACTTATTAAATAGTTCCATACTATTGAAGGTGACTTGTTATTAAAATAATAAGAAGGAAGAAGGGAAAGTACAGTTTGTATTAGTTTAGTAAATATAATAACTGAATCTGCCTGTCTAACGGAAGTAGTAAGAATAATTTTCATTGATGAGACAATACAACCTGTAATTAAACTTTTTTGTGTTAAGATAGTTATAACTCAGAAAAGTTCCAAACATTTTCACACTCTTATCAGAGAAGGTATTAGATTTGTGTAAAATTTGACCCCCGCACTCTGTTTTTGTCCAATATCCACGTTTTGATACATTCTAAACCAAAAAAACAGGTTTTCGCGAATAAGTATGTGCGTTAGTATATTAATGTGTCAGTGTGAAGATTTTTAGGTTCTTAGAATAATAAATTTTGAAAGAATTGACGCATCGGATTGGCCTTTGTCATACTCTTTCAGTGTCTTTAATTAGAGGTCAAGTTCGTTAGCCAGCTGTTTTGAATGAAAATTAAAAAAATTACAGCATTTTCAAAAATTTTGAAGCAACTTTTTTTAAGATTTTAACATTTTATGAACGGATATTAGCAGTACTCAGTAAAAATTAACAGTTTATTTCAATTACTTTTTTTGATAAAACAAAATTACCGTAATTGTAACGTTTACAGAATTCCAAGAAACAAACCAAAATTAAAATTTTAAGCTAAATAAAGCACGATATGAAAAAAGTCATGAATAGAAAACGCTGATGTTTGAACATCCTTTAGAATTGTCACAACAAATTTGTCAATTTTCTTTGAAAATTCGAAAATTCAAATTTTGATAGCATAAAAAAATAAATAGTGAAAAATTTTATTTTTTAGTTAAGCTATTCAAGATACAAGAAAAAATGAAGTGACAAAAATTGTATATTCAAGAAATGTCTATAAATTTGTTACATTACATTTTCTGACAGGAAGCGTAGCTTTTGGTTCAATCGTAAAAAACAACATTAAAAATTTTTAAATTATATTTTTGGACAATTGATACAAGCTACAAGAAAAATAATAATAACAAAGTTTTTTGTCAAAAAAAGAGATTCAAGTTTATTATTTGTCATTTTTTGATATAAAGCGTAGTTTTTGTCTTGATCGTAAGAAATAACACTA
Organism: Amphibolips quercusostensackenii; assembly: GCA_032357855.1. Taxonomy (NCBI): domain Eukaryota; kingdom Metazoa; phylum Arthropoda; class Insecta; order Hymenoptera; family Cynipidae; genus Amphibolips; species Amphibolips quercusostensackenii. Next base: position 10,034 of record JAUELO010082801.1, on the reverse strand, counting down.
ACTGTGAAGAAATTAAATTTAAAAAAAAAAACAACGCAAGCAAAAAAAAATGAAAAGAAAAAAGTCTTGTAACTAAAAAGGTAAAAAAATTGGTCATACTCTCTTGTTATCAAAATATATTATTTACAAATAAAGTTAAAGGGAAACTATCACATACTTCAGATCAGATAAAGTTTTTTAAATAAATTTTTATCTGGCCTGAAGTATGTCATGGTTTTCCTTTAACTCTATTCATAATTAATGATTTACTCAGACGCATAACATCTTACTTAACCTTTTACCATCTATTAAAAAATAATGAAAATAAAAATAAAAGATTAACTTTCTGGAAAAGTACAACAGGCTACAGTAATATTTTTTTCAAACAAATTTTCTTACATTAATTATATTTACAAATTTTGTTAAAACAATTTTACGCCAGGATGCGTATTTTTGGTTCAAATCGTGAAAAATAACACTAAAAAAAAACAAATTACATTTCTGGAAGAAAGACAAAAGTTAAATTAAAATGTTTATTAACAAAATTGTTCTTATTTTTGTATAGAGTACGTACTTTTTTTCGAATTATAAAAATAATGAAATAAAAATGTGTCTGTTTTAATACCAACGCATAATATAAATTGTAAGAATATAAATTTATTGAAATAATTTATTTTTTAGGGTAGCTAAGAATAAAATTTAATATGGAACAAATATTAAAGTAATCATGACCAAAAAATTAGTACTTCATTTTGAAATATCTGAATAAGTAATCTCAGGCCGAGGTACAGAAATAAATATAATATACATTCCATGTAATAGTGTTGCGTAAAGTAAAAAAGTTCGCATTTTGCATAAAATCGAGTGCGAAGCACGAAATTCGTGATGAGAATGTGCTCATTAAAGCTAAAGGAGCTTTTGAAAAAGAGAATTCACAATCACCAGATTAAAAATTGTCGATGCTCTTTTCCGGGTAAACAACTTTGCGAATTCATTTGTTTTTTGTACTTTGTGAAATATGACTTTTTTACCGTAAAAGATAAATCTTCTGTTAAAAGCAACGAATTTTAATTTTTAACTGAAAAACGTGACCTTTCAGCAAAATAATAAATTTTTAACTAAATAATACAATTTTTTAACAGAAGAGATGAATTTTTCGCCGAAGATATATAAGTCAATTTTGTGAAAACAAAATTAAATGTCGATAAAAAAGATGCACAAACTTATTTTTAACAATAAAAAAGGAATTATAAGATATTTCAATTTAGCAAAAAAAGACAAATTTTCAACAAAATATTTATAACTGAATTAATTTGAAATCGGGCAGTTTTATTTTTTTTTATGAATTTAGGCGATACGTAATTTATCTTAATGTTTTTTTTAACAACTTAGGTTTGCTTATCTTCATAATTTTTAACTCGTTGAGATATGCAACGTTCAAAATTTCAGCGGTTTTTCTAAAAATATTAAAAGTTGATATCCTTAAAAACACACAATTGTATTTTCTGACAACTTTTTTTAACTTGCGCGTTCATGAGTCAGACATCTTCTAGGTTTCACGCTGACTGAATAACTTTTGTGGACAGGAGAATTTTTTTCAGATGTGAAATAGAATTTTTTCATATTTTTTCCTCAAAGAACGACAAGTTCACAAATGTTAGGATACAATTTCGCATGCATAAGAAAGTTCTATGAAAAATTATTTTTAAACTTTTTTGCGATTTACTGCATCGTTTTCAAGAAAAATAACATAACTATATTTTTAAGAGCAAAATCCTTCTGACCTCAAAAATTGTTTTCCAGAAAAATCTCTTTTATTCTTTTATTTTCAAACTTTGACAACATACTGCGATCAGATTTAAAATTTTGCGGCTGAATAACAAAAAATGCTTATAGACACAGAAGCCATTAGGCTTGTATGGAACTCACAAAACGTCTTGAGCATAAAATTACAAATCCAACAAACTATTGATAAAAAATCTAAATTTTAGTCTTTTAAAAAAATTTACTTTTAACATGTTGGAAAAAGCAGCCATCAGTTTGTTACCTTTAAACAACTCTCAGATTTTCCGATGGTTTTCAAAAGAAAACGATCATAACTACCAGAATCTGAAAAAAAAAACGAGAAATCTGTCTATTTTGAAAAAGTAGAGAGTTTTAAAAGTACAATTAGTTCGATTTTTTGAATGAAAAAATTCAATTCGTGTTCTAGAACTTATTACAGAGGAAATTTTTACTGTTTGTGGTAGAAAATATTTTTTTTTTATTTTTGTTATTTTTTCACGTACGCAGAATTTTTATGATTCAAAAGATTATTTAGGGGCCATGTAATGATTTCGATTTTAGTATTGGCCTTGCCGCGCGGTCCGACTGTCACATACCCTCAGGAAAATTTTTATTTATTTCAAAAGATATTAAGAAGTTTTAACTTTTTTATAGCGATTTTAAAATAATTTAAAATTAGAGAAGACTAAACAAAATTTAAAACAAGAAATTACGAAAATTATCAAATTCAAGTTTTACCGGCATTAAGTTATCAAATAATTATCTTATAATGTAAAAATATGACAACTTATTTATATTTAGAATAATAAGAATGTTTAAATTCAACTTCTATGTAATTCAAAAAGTGTTCAGTTAGAGAACAACTTAATCCATCCATTTGCAATGTTTCTGAATCAAAAATGCAGGAAAAAATAACTTTGAAATAAAGAAACTTATTTTAAAACAAAGAAGAATTTTCATTAAAATAAAAAACCATTACTTTGACTGAAAAACAATGAATATTAGTTTTCGATTTAAAGAAATTTTCATAACCAGACAATCTTATTACTGTCTTTAGATTTATATTTTTGCCAGAAATTATCTTATGTTGAATTCATAAAATTCATGTGCTTAAAATTTCACAGTTGTACGGCATTTAATTTTATATTGTATAATTGGAAAAAACTGAAAGCTTCCACTGCATGCCTGTAAATTATTAAGCAATTAAATTAGCCATATCTAATTTAAGAACTTAATATGCTTTAATTTTTAAACTTCTAATTAAAAAAACTTCGAAATGAAGTGTTCAAATTTGCAGCTCAGTTTTGATTAAATAAGGTGAAAAAAATTCATTTTCAATGACCAAGAACAATTATTAGGAATCTGTAGAAACTCGAAAAATTTTTGTCCTCCATTAAGACGGCCAACCTGGTAAGATTTTCAGCTTTATTGAAACAATAAGGTGGTACACTGTGAAACTTGTAAGCAGGCCAGATAAGTCTAGAAAACAAGTTTTATTTACAAGATAGTGCCTCTAAATGGAAAAACAGAAATTATTCACTATCTTCATCTTTCAACTTTACTTTATTCAGGTTAGAAAAAAAACATTTTTGAATGTACTGATAAGAAGATATTATTCTAGTGAAGAAATGAACTTGATAAGTTTAAAACTTAAAAATAATATTCGCGAAAGGTATCGTTTTTTCACCTAATTAATTTATTTAAAAAATAGGCATGAATTGGCAAAATACTCTCCAGATTCTAATTTTAATGTGACATTAAGCATTCTTTTTTTAACTGGCATGTTTAATCGCGCACTTGGCACGCGTTTAGTTTTTTTTTTATTTAAGTGGAAAATTATTTTTGATACAAAATTCAAATTTCGAATAACTATTTATTTTTTAGTTTTATTTGTTGAGTTGTTTTCGAAAAAATAATAATATAATTTTTCGATGTGTCTTTTGAAAATTTAAAAAGGTTTTTGAAAATTTCGGGTAAGTCAAAAAGATACTCATAAAATCTTTATTACAGTCTCTATATTTTGGATGATTTTACGAAATTTTAGAAAAATTATAGTTTATCTTAAACGATAACGGCAAAAAAAGTTCTCTGGCGGTACATTATTATAGAAAATTATTGTACATTATTAAATTTTCATTACATCTTTTATCAGATTTTCATTATATCATTACATTTTATCATTATTATAGCACATTATTGTACATAATATTATTTTTTTGTACATTTACAGGGGGTTTTCAGCAGACTCGATTTATTCTTAAAATGGTCTCTAAAATCTTCCAGATTCTTTCTGCTAATTTTTGAAATTTTTTTAATCGTTTTAAAATATTTTGGAATAATCTTAAAAATCGAAATTTTGTTCTCAGTTTTTGAAAAATTTTTAAATTTCCAATTATTGAAAAACTTTCTGCAAAACTTCCATGTATTTTCTAAGATAAATCGAACTTTTTCTGAAAGTTTTGAAATATAAACGAAAACAGAAAAATAACTTTTAAATTTTACAGACTCTTATTCAAAAATATGAAATATCTTCTAAGATTTTTTAAAATCTGTTTATATTGTTTTAAAATTAGTAATGCCAAAAAAAAATATCATTAAAAATTTTTCCAGGAATCTGAGAAAAAATTTTGTACTTTCTTAAAATCTTTTAAAATTTATTGAAAAGATTTTACATTTTTCTGTTTAAAATCTTTAAAAGTCTTTATTTTGTTTCGATTTTACATAAATATTTCAAAGATTTTCATCATTTTATAACCTCTTTACAAATTTTTAGAACTTTAAAATATCTTTTGAAAGAATTCAAAGTTTTTCTGAAAATTTGTTATATTGAAAATATTGTCTCAAATTGTAATTTATCGAATGTAGATGTGTTCAAAAAAAAATTATTATCATTCAACACGGCATGAATTTAATGACAATTCTAATGTGGCCCACTTACCAGAAAGTAGTTAACATAATGTAAGCCGTATAAAGAAATTGTTGACGTGACCTAGTCTGTTTTCTATTTTAAAATAAATAATTCTCATGGTTTGAAGAAAGTTCAGAAAAATAAGAATTTTTTTTACGGTTTTAAAACTGTGTTGTATCAATATGGGATCAATATAGGCCGATATGTTAATTAATTAATAATGCATATTCAGGGTCCTAATTTGCTACTTTTAAACAAAATTCTGTTTCTGATTTTGGAAATTTTGTTAGTTGCAAATTTTCGTTACTTTACATACAAAATTGCAATTATTCAGCAAACTTTATGAAAATTATTTTCCTTGTATAAGGATGAACTTGAGTCTTTAAAGAAGTTTAATTTCATTTCATAGCTATTTTTCTTATATAAAAGATACTTGGTTACGTCTATGAGTAAAAATTTTTAAAACGTAATCGATTATTACTAAAATCTTACAGAATGAGTTAGCAAAAAGTGTGCCACTGAAGATTATTGAAAAAATCTGACAGCTGCGTGGGCACATATCGATCGCGTAGTGCGCGCACGGCTCGCTTCGTTTGCGAGTTTGAGCGCGCCTAAGGTTCGCAACTTCTGGTTCTAGCGCTTTGCGCTCGATAATGTATTTACCCCGCGCTACGCGCCAGTCCTGTGTATTTTTCCTACATTTGTGCGCAAACCTTTTTAAATTAAAGGTCAAAGCATCGACAACTGTTTGGTGACTGTAAATTCTCTTTTCTTAAAGCTGCTTCGGCTTTAACGAACACATTAGCATCACGTATTTCGTACTTTGCACTTGTTTTTGTTAAAAATGTAAGCTTTTTCACATTATGTTTAAGATAATTTACATTTATTTCTGTACTTAGGCCTGTGATTGCTTATTCAGATATTACGAGAAAGTACAAATTTCATTATTCATGATTACTTAAATAATTGTTCTTTATTTCAAATTAAGTTTTATTATAAGTTGTCCTAAAAAGTGTATCAATTTAATAAATTTACATAATTAAAATTCATAATATGCACTAGGTATTAAAACTCATTCATTTCCATTATCTTGTTTTTATAACTTAATAAAAGTGGGAATCCTATATAAAAAAAAATTCTGTTATTAAACATTTTATTGTAAGTTATGTTTTTTAGTCGACAAATTACATTCAAAAAATGTCTACAAAAATGTTACATTTCATTTTCTGACAAGAAGCGTAGCTTTTGTTTCAATTGCAAAAAACAACATTCAAAATTTTAAAATTATATTTTTAGACAATTGACACTAGCCACAAAAAAAATAATGAAAATTTTTCGCCGAAAAAAGAGACATAATTTTTTTATTCGTCATTTTTTTATATAAAGCGTAGTTTTTGACTAAATCGTGAAAAATAACACTGACTGTGAAGAAATTAAACTTTTTGGAAAAGTGACACAAGCTGCACTAACATTTTATTTAACATATTTTTTTACTGTGATTATGTTTACAAATTTTTTTAGAACAGCTTTACGCTCAGAATGCGTATTTTTGGTTTGAATCGTGAAAAATAACATTAAAAATAAACAAATTGAATTTATGGACAAAAGACACAAGTTGCAATAAAATTTTTAGGAACAATTTTTTTTTTTAATGCAAAATAAGTAGGAAATATTAAAGAAATCATGATCAAAAAATTTTGTACTATATTTTGCAATATCTGAATAAGTAATCTCAGACCGAGGTACAGAAATAAATATAATATACATTCCATGTAATAGTGTTGCATAATGTAGAAAAGTTCGCATTTTGGATAAAATCGAGTGCGAAGACGAAATGCGCGATGAAAATATGTTGATTAGAGCTGAAGGAGCTTTAGCAAAAAAGAATTCACAATCACCAAATTGAAGTTGTCGATGCTCTTTTTCGGTGAACAGCTTTGCCAATATATTTGTTTTTCGTACATTGTGAAATATGGCTTTTCTACCGTAAGAGATAAGTCTTCAGTTAATAGCAACAAATTTTAATTGTTGACTGAAAACATGACCTTTTAACAAAGTAATTAATTTTTCAATCAAATAATACAATTTTTTACCAGAAGAGATAAATTCTTCGCCCAAAATATATAAGCAGATTTTGTAAAAAAAAAAATTAAATGTCAATAAAATATGATGACTTTTTTAGAGAGTGATCAAATTTTCAACAAAGTAATTAAATTCCTAACCAAATAGTGGAACTTTTATAAAAAAAAAATTAAAACTGAGCCTAAAATATGATACTAGAATTTTCGAAAGAAATTCTATGTCAAACAAGAATGGAGAATTCTTACAAAAATAGTCGATTTTTCTACAAAATATTTAAATTTTGTAACAAAATACGAATTTTTAATGAAATACATAAGTTTTCAAGTGAGTAGTTAAATTTTCAACGAATATTGCAACAATTAAATTTTTAGTTGCACAAACTTATTTTCAACAGTAAAAAAGGAACTATAAGATATTTGAATTCAGCAAAAAAGACGAATTTTCAACAAAATATTTATGGCTGAATCAATTTTAAATCGGCAGTTTTATTGTTATATCACAGAGGGGAATTGTATTGGTTGAGCTAGAAAATAAAATTCTTTGTATTTTTAATATTAAGAAAATTTTTAATGACTTCAAAACATATTCACAAAATTTAACTGTTTTGCAGCGATTAAAAAATAATTTAAAATTAAAGAAGATTGAAGAAAATTTGAAACAAGAAATATAAAAATATTTCTAAAAATTTAGAAAATTATCAAATTCAAGTTTTACCGGCATTAATTTACAAAATAATTATCTTATAATGTAAAAATATGACAACTAGTTTATAACTAGAATAAAGAAGATGTTAGATTCATTTCTAAAATAATAAATACTGAAAATGAGCACAAAGAAATTAGTAAAATAAGAATTACATTACTGTCTTGTTTCATTTTCTGACAATTTAATTTCTATGTAATTTACGATCTGTCCAGTTAAACAACAACTTAATCCATTAATTTTTAATATCTCTGAATTAAAAATGCAACAAAAAACAACTTTAAAATCAAAAAAATTATTTTAAGACAAAAAAAAATTTTGTTGAGACAAAAAACTATTTCTTTGACTAAGAGCTGATGAATATTAATCTTTTATTTGAAGAAATTTTTCGAACCAGAGAATTTTATTTCTGAATTCAGACTTATATTACTAATTGGAAGTTCACGATATGTTGCATTTATAATATTTATGTGTTTTAAATTTTACAGTAGATTAGAATTTAATTTCAGATTTTTAAATTGAGAAATATTAAAAGCTTTCATTGCATACATTTAAATTATTAAAACATTAAATCAGACATATTTAAATTAAAAACTTAATATACTCCAATTTGAAAGCTTTTGAATTAAGAAAATATCAAAATTCAGTGCCTAAATCTGCAGTTTAGTTTCGATTACTTAGTAAATTTTTAATTTCAGTGACCATGAAAAATTATTAGGAATCCGGCAGAACTCCAAAATTTTTGTTCTACATTAGGACGACCAACCTGGTAAGATATTCAGCTTTTTTGAAACAATAAAAAGGTACACTCTGAAACTTGTAACTAGGTCAGATAAGTCCAAAAAACGAGACTTATTTACAAGACGTGCCTCTAAATAAAAAACAAGAACTATTCACTACCTTCATCTGTTTAACTTTACTTTATTAACGCAAAAAAACTCTCCGAAATGTACTAGTAAAAAGATATTATTCACGTGAAAAAATTAACTTGATAAAGTTAAAAATTTCAAATAAGATTCTCAAAAAGTGTTATCTTTCCCAGATTATTAATTTATAGCAAAAATAAGGATAAATTTTAAAAAAAATGATTTTTGGAATAACTATTCATTTTTTAGATTTATTTGTTCAGTTGTTTTTAAGAATATATCAATTTAATTTTTATGCGTCTCAGTTTCTTTTTTTGAATATGATTTTAAAAAATTTTAGGAAAATTGTAGTCTATCTTAAATGGTAAGGGCAAAAAAAGTTTTTTGCCGGTACATTATCACAAAAAAATTATTGTACATTATTGAATTTTCATTACATCTCTTATAACATTTTAATAATGTAATTACATATTATCATTATTATAGCTCATTATTGTAAATAACATTTTTTTTTCTGTCAAGTCGCAGGTGAGGGCGGGGGGGTATAAATTGGATAAATTCATTCCTAAAATTGCCTTAAACTCTTCCAGATTTTTTCTGATAATTTTTGAAATCTTCCGAATTGTTTTAAAACATTTTTAAATATTTTTGAAAAATCAGTATTTTTTACTAAAATATTTATAAATTTTCAATTATTATAAAACTTTCTGTAAAACTTCTATGTATTTCCTAAGATCAATCGAACTTTTTCTGAAACTTTTGAAAAATATAACAAAAACATGAAACTTACCTTAAAATTTCCCAGATTCTTTTTCTATAATTTAAAATATTTTCTGAAATGTCTTGAGATCTGTTAATATAGTTTTAAAATTAGTGTTAATAAATGAAAAATCATAAAAAATTTTTCCAGAAATCTGAAAAAAAATTTCGTATTCGTTTAAATCTTTCAAAATTTTTTAGAAAGCATGTAAATTTTTTTGTTCAAAATCTGTAAAAGTCTACACTTTGTTACGATTTTCTACAAATCTTCTAAAGGTTACAATTATTTTCTAACCTTTTCAAAATTTCTAGGACATTGAAATATCTTTTGAAAGAATTCAAAGTTTTTCTTAAAATATGTTATATTAAAAATATTGTTTTGAATTTTAATTTATGGAATGTAGATATGTTCCAAACAAACTGATTATCATTCAACACGGTATGAATTTAATGACGATTCTATCTTGGCCCACTTACCAGAAAGTAGTGAACATACTATTAGTCGCATTGAGAAATTGTGAACGTGACCTAGTCTGTTTTCAATTTCAAAATATTGCATTATCATGGTTTGGAGGAAGTTCAGAAAAACAACAATTTGGGACCACATGAATTATCACATTATGGACACAAATTATTATCTGTATTCAGGTGGGGGAATAAAGTGACAAAAATAAACTGCTTCGGAGAACATATTTTTCTTGAGTGACGATCGTTAACGAGTACCATTGAAAAAAATGTAAGAATTTGTTTATGGTAGCCGCGCAAAATAAACGTGCTCAGTTGCTCAAAGCCTGACCGTAAACTTTCTTTTTTCAAGCGGCGTACGAAGACACGTATACAGGGTGAGGGAAAAGTATGGAAACCCCAGAAAATTTGAGAAAATTTAAAATAGAAAATTAAAATTAACATGAAGTCTTTAGTAATTTTTCCCGGGGAATTTAATGGTGACCTTG
>JAUELO010082488.1:0-18279 GCA_032357855.1 Amphibolips quercusostensackenii | reverse complement strand
CTTAATATCGCTGTGACAAATGCCCTTGGACTTTATAAGTCCAGTAAAGATGATGAGCCTCAATCATTGCTAGTTGAAGAAGATAGCGAACACGATGAGCTGCATGATGACGATGCTGCCGATCCTGCTCCGGTAATTCGACCATTCAAAGAGACTATAAAAAAAATTAAGAAAATCGTTGCTTTCTTCAGAAGAAGTGAGAGAGCTACTGAAGAATTAAAAGAATTGCAAATGAAAGAGTGGAAGAAGCCCGAGTCAGAATGTTTGAAACTCATTCAAGAAGTAAGAACAAGGTGGAATTCTTTGTATGAGATGCTACAGCGATTCCTCCAATTGTGCGAATTCGTTAGGCGGGTGTTAGCCAAAGTTTCCCGAGAAAAATCAAGCAAGGAAAAGCCACCCAAAATGATCACACACGATGGTTTTTTGAGAAAATCGACTATTAATATTTTCAGAAAAAACGCTGTCCTTTTGTTGATTTTTAGCCTTTTTTTAATTTGCTCGCGGATTCGAAAGAAGACGATAATCTCTATCAGAATCTCAAAAGAAATATTAAATATCTCAATTAGGTCAAAAGTTATATAAGTTTAAAAAAAAAAATTAGGGTTTTTTTTGAAAAAAAAGCAAAATATTCAAATACGCATAACTGCGTGAGAATTTTTTTTTCACAAATCTCGAAAATACGTATCGCCTAATTTCCTCTAAAAAACAACATATTTTGTACCCGAGGTGTTCTGCGACTTCCAAGTGTAGAACCTGCCTGATTTGAAAAGGATTCGGTCGTAAATATTATATAAATCATATAAATATTAAACATAGATTAATTATAATAATCATAAATATAATACAATTCCTATAATTTTTAATCTAATCTGATTGCAAAATTTACATATTAAGTTGACCAGTCATATGTAAAACTGTAAAATAAAATTTGGCATCAGTACTTGTGATTATTATACGCTCGAAAAAAAATTGACTTTTAATTTAGATATAACCCGTTAGGGTGGTAAAATTTTTTTTTTTTTAATTTTTATGCCTATCGCCTGAAAATTTGTTCAAATCCACAAAAAAATAAATCCATTTTTTGTTTTAAAAAAAAATGATATTTAGATGTGGCGCAAGCCCAATGAAGTTTAACACGTATTTCCCCTGACAAAAAAAAAGGAAGTTTTGTAAATTTTATACAGAATCCCCAATATTAGCTACATTAAGTTAAAACTCTACATTTTTCTTCAAAGTAAGCTATAGAATACGAATGAAATATTACTTTTGAAGTGTCAATCCCATAAGTGTGTTTTACAGGGTCTCAAAAAATACCATAAGTGAAAAAATGTGTTTTGCGAGTTTTTGGCGCTAATTATGATTTTTTGTGGTGTTCCTAATGCAAATTGTTTTTGATACATTAACTACAACTTTATACTGATGTATAGATGTTTAAATAAATTGTTTATACAATTCATTATAGTTTTTAGTAGTTTTTTCTTAAAATAGATTTAGAAAGTCGCGGGTTTGTCAATAGTTAAAAATTTCAGAAAAAAACGCAACTTTCTATCATTAATCAAGTAGAATATTATTCAAAATAATAATTAATTGTATAAGCAATTTTTTTTCATGAATTAATTATTACTTCACTCTATGTGAAAACCTGACAAATAGTAGAAAATTTTAGAAAGATCCGCACTTTCTAACATTATTCAAATTGAATATTATAAAAAATAATAAGTTGTATAACTAATTAATTTTGTTAACTTTAATCAATTATTCACTAGACTGTTATTGAGAATTCAAAAAAAGTGAAAAAAATTTAGAAAAAACTGCAATTTTCTATCATTCTAAGAGAATATTATTTACAATAATAATAAATTGTTTAAACTCCTTATAAAACAGACTTATGGGTTTGATATTTGAAGGGAAACATTTTGAAATCAGTTTAAAATTGTATTTATCACATTGTTTTTAATTTTTGCAACAAAACTGTCCAAATATTGCTCGTAAACAATTAAAAATTTTAAATAAACGCGGGCATTTTGAGGGGTGGGGGAATATTGGAATCGGAATCGAAGAATAGATTCCCACGCTCGATTCTTCGATTCCTCGGAATCGACACAAAAAGTCGGAATCGAGGAATCGAGAATCGATTCCCACCGAGCATTACCCATCCCTAGTAGCATGGTTTGTTCACAGCGGCGGAGTAGCGAACTAGCGGCGCATCGATCGTCAATTGATTGTCTGAATTTAGTTTATAAGGCTTTCGCATAAAAATTCATTTGTTGCGTGTAATATTTATTCATTTTGAAAAGTTTTGTAAATAAAATTGTAATAAAAATGGGCGATAATTACTGCATGATGCCCAATTGTACTGATGAGTATTAATCAAAGGAATCAAAGAAAACAAACAAGGAGAAGATCCATTTTTTTTCGTTACCGAAAAACTTTATAGCAGAGTGGCAACGTGCAATTCTACGACACGAAAATGATATTTCGTGCAAAACTGGACAAATCTTTCACAAAGTGGCTGCTTTAATCGAAGAAACGAATTCCCGGTCATTTCCCGGATTTTCCGGGCTAGTAAACATTTTTTTAAGGTCAATGAAATTAGAAAATTCAAACTCTAAAGCTAACCATTTTTCGTTTGCATTAATAAAAAATAAACTGCAAATTAAAGCACTCAAAGTGGAATTCTTAAATTTTTAACTTTTTAAATTAAATTTTAAAATTTTTTTATTCAAAAATATTGTACTTACATGTTTAATAACTTACACGTAAAAAATCAAAAATACTAACATTTTGCAATTTGACAATTTTTAATTAACTGCATTTAAACTGTAACACTTAGAATTTTTAACTTTTATAAATTTTAGAGTTCAAAGGTTCAGATTCAGTTCCAAAAATATAAATATATGTTATCATTTCTAATGTTCCAAATTAAGGAATCAGTCAATAAAATAATTTTTTTTTTTAATTATTGTATTTCAACCAATCTTAAGCTGAAAACATTTAAACTTGACCGATTAAACTTTTTTAAAGTAAACAGTTTTTAAATAAGATGTTGAATTATTTTCATTTTAATTAATTTAGAAATTAAAAAAAATCCTTAACATTATATTTTAAAACCTTGAAAAATCTGCATGTTATTTTAAATTTATTAAAATTTTAATATTATTAAAAAAAATTTTCATAACTTCTAAATATCTTTTTTAAATTATTCGAATTTTTCTTCAAATTTTTAGAAAATCCTACAAAATTAGAACTATTAAAACAATTTAAAAAATAAAAAATCATTTTCAATTTTTCTAGCAATCTTTAAAAATGTTTTAATTCTTTTAAAGCCTTTGACAAGTCTAAAAAATCCTTCTCATTCTTTTTCGAAATCGGAAAAAAGAAACATTATGTTTTAATTTAGGCCATAGCTATTTGCACGGAAATTACGGTACAATTAGACAGATTTTGTCAGACCACACACTTCGTTTGAATTTTTTAAAATCATTTTAAATCTTTAATTATTTTTAATGTTTTCAAAACATCTAAATATCTCTAAAATTATTGGAATTGTTCTAACAATTACAAGTGTTAAATTGTTATTCATACATCGAAATTCAACAATTGCGCTTGAAAATTATTTATTTTTTTAATGGAACAATTAGAATCAGAACGTTTAGATCTTAAAAGCTCTTTGAAATTTTGACAATTTGAGGCTTCTTATTTTAGACAATTCAGTTTCAAATTATTTGCTTTTAAAGACTTGGTTTGCAATTAAAGCTTTGGTTTTCTTTTCCATCTCTATAAAATTGTAAATCAAATATCTGAATTTTTAAATTATTTGATTAACAAATTTCTAGAAACAAAAAAAGTGTGATCTAAAAATTAATCAAATACAACTTGAACTAACATTGAATCCGTTGTTCATATTTGTTTGCAAATTCAGGTTATTTCTTGCAAAATTATTTTTTTGTAAAAAATGAAACTTATCGGTAGAAAATTACACTATTTGGTTTTGAAATGTATGTCTTTTGTTTAAAAATTCGTATTTCATGGTAGAAAATTAATCTTTATGGTTGAAAATTTAACTCATTGTTTAAAAATAAACTTTTTTATCTGAAATTCTTTTCTGGTAGAATTTAATCTCATTGGTTGAAAGTTCAACTATTTAATTAGAAATGTAATTTTTTTTGCTGAGAATTTATCTTTTCTAGTAGAAAATTAATCTTCTTGGTTGAAAATCTAACTGTTTTGTAAAATTTAAATTTTTTGGATTAAAATAGAACTGCTTTTTTGAAAATTAATTTTTTTTTGAGGATTTAACTATTTTGTTGAAAGTTCGTCTTTTGGGCTTGATATTTCAAAATTTAATTGAAATTTCAGTCTTGACTAACAAATTTGTATCTGATCAAAAATTTAATTGTGTTATTCAAAATTCATCTGTTTTAGTTTTAAAATTCTTCTTTTTTCTGTCAAAATTTTATCTTTCTTGGTTAGAAATGCAACTGTCTGGTCAGAAATGAATCTGTTCTGGTTAAAAATTAACTTTTTTAATGACGATTTATATTTTCAGGCTAAAAGTTTAATTGTTTTTTTTTGAAAATTTAATAATTTAATAGAAAATTTAAATGGTTAAATATTTATGCATTTTGTTAAAAATTTGTTTCTGTTGTGTTAATCCAATTGTTTTTCATTGTAAATTAAAATCTTTTTATGACGGAATGTCAAATCACTTTTGGTTGAAAGTTTAACTACTTACCTAATAATTCACTTTCTCAGATTAAGATTCATAATTATAGTTTAAAATTTGACTTTTGTTGTGAAAAGTTAAATTTTTTAACTCAAAATTAAACTGTTTTGTTGGAAACTCAACTAAGTAGTTGTAAATTACATTTTTTGTTTAAAATTTATATTCTTGGGTTGGAAATTCATTTATTTCGTAGAAAATTAAACTTTTTGGTAGATAGTTATTTTTTTTAATAAGAATTAATCTTTTTAATTCAAAAATCTTACTATTTGGTTGAAAATGAATGTATTCTCTTGAATAATAGTCTCTTCTGGCACAAAATTAATTTTCTTGTTTAAAAATTTAACTATATGGTTAAAAATTTATATGTTACGTTGAGATTCAATCTTTTTTCGTAGAAAATTGTTTTTTTTTTCAAATTTGTTTACTTGTCTTTTTTATGTAAAAATTCATCTCTTCTAATAAAAAACTTTCAAAGTGAAAGATTTTTCAATTGCGCAATATAAACTAAATGATATAATTAAAAAAGATGATAACTTAACTAATTATTTCTAGAAAATAGTTTAAATCGAAGTTAAACAAATTTTTCTGCTGAAATTTATTAAATATTTTTCACGGAGAAAAATTATGAAGTGAAAAAAAAACGATCCATAAACAAGAACAACTTCTATCAATTACGTTTCTTGCCCACAAGCCCTGCTATTTTCAAAATTAATATTTCTAAGAACATATCGAGTAATATTTATGTTAAATACGTTTGTTCAAATTAAATCAAGTACTTTCTGATATTTTTCAGAAAATTCATTTGGAACGTCAAACAATTTTAAGGCATGAAAAAATTTGATAGGAGTTATAATGATTCAGAAATTAATTTTGGAATTTCAAAATTTTGCTCCGTGTAAAGGTAATTATATTCAATATCAAATAATAAATATATTACCTGAAGAACTGACTGAGGTGATAAGGATAGTGTTAATCTGAAGAAATAAACAATTCAGATTGTAAATTGGTTTTAAAAAACTTTAAAAACAGTTAAAACGTTATAAAAAAAAGAATTATCTAGCGTGCTTCTCAGTGACTGCAATTCAAATATATCAAATGACGACCGCAGCGCCACTGTTTGCTGTTCCCGCCGCAGGCACAAAATTTTGCAATGACAAAGCATGCCCCTGGTTGGCGTCTTTAAGACTCTAGGAATGCTACATTTCTGTATTTCTAAGTGCAATGTATCATTATTATAGGTCAAGCATTGCATGCATATATATTGCTATATAAAAGAAGCTTGCACCAGTACTCTGTTCTAAAACGACTACTCTCGGATTACAGTTTATTTGGAGTATCGTATTTATGATTGGTCTGCGTTCGCGTCACCTCTAACATGGTCGTGCTATCCTTCGTATATATTCTCTTGGGATTTGAGAGATGTCCCTACATTTTACAGTGAATACAGAAAGGCGCGTTTTTACACTCGCGAGCTTGTGACCTATTTGTCTACATTTTAGACACAGGTTTGCTCTGTCTGATCCTTCACACGCAGCACTCTTATTCTCAGTTTCCTAACATCAGACGCAACATTTTCCCTTCTTTCTCTTCCTCATTCTGCAGCTCTTCTAAATGATTTTAATCTTTAATGCCTAAAGTAGACAATCAACCTCAGTACCCAGCATTACAAGCTTTGCGTTGTGCATGACTCGAAACTAGGGATGGCCAAGTCGATTCCGATTCCTTATAAGAATCGATTCTTGGTGCCGATTCTTCAATTCCTTGGAATCGATTCTTGATCTCGTGAAATAGATTCTTCGTCGGAATCGTGTTCGGTTCCAATCACAAAGCTGAAGCAATATAAATTTTAAATTTACTATCTAAGTGTACAAAAAATTAAAAAAAGGTTTTAAATTTTCTAACAAAACATTCAAAAATCAATTTAAATTTATATTCATTTTATTGTTTTTAATGTCCGCAACAAACCTTCAAATACTCTCCGTGTAGAAGTTTAAATTTTGAATAAACGCGGGATTTTTTCAGGAGTAGGGGGATATTGGAATCGGAATCGAAGAATCGATTTCCACTTTCGATTCTTCGATTTCCCGGAATCGACGCATATAGTTGGAATCGAGGAATCGATTCTCACCAAGTATTATCCATCCCTACTCTGAACGTTGGGCGAAGTGCTCGTACTTAGAAATCCTCCTGTTTCAGTTTGCTTATCTCGGAGATCGCTGCACTTATTTTTTACACCGGTGTTACTTCATCCAGGCCTTTATTGTGTAGATTTTTTTTTGTTGATCCAAAGAGACATCTTTGCTCCTGGTACTTTCTCGACGAGTGTTTTCCTTCACTTATTTGCCTTCTCCGCTCTATTTTGGATTTCGAGGAGTAGGTCGCCGTTTAGTAATCTATTGACATCCTTAACGTCAAATCCTATGTCTTCTTGATTAAAATTATTTTTGAATATTTTAAACAGATCAGCGTATGTCCTGCTTATTCTTGCTTCTTCCTTTGGATTTTCTGCTATTTTCCTTATTGTTCTTGTTAGTCGTCTCCGTGTTTCTGTATATTTCTAAAAGCTTCCCTTTAGCTTTGCCTTAATTCGATTTATATTATGTGAGTTACAATTCGGTATACGCCAACGGAAGCTCAATCATACGGACTGTGATTTTCCATCTAGTGCCTTCGCTTCCAAAAAACGCAACCCTGGTCCTCTTATTTGCATTAAGGTGTGCTTTAATCGCTATCAGAGATAGAAACAGAAGTTTTTTTGCTAACTTTTTTTCTGTCCTCATAACTGCAAAGAATTGGATAGTAATGCGTCTGGTAGGATGTACTATCTTCCCATTACGGTCAGAGAAGCCGAGAGAGTGGGACATATGGCCACTTCTCCTGCTTCCTTTCCTTGTTGCTTTAAACCTTTATGTAATATCAATTGATTTATTAACCTACTAATTTTTCTATGATCAGAGTTGATATCGTTGTTGCAGGGAAAATTAATTTCCCAGTCAGACGACGCTTCTCAGATGTGCCCTCTCTTGTTTCTCCCTCTGGGAAATATACACTTATTCCAGTTTGTCTCTGTCTGTAGGCTTTTTTAATCGCTTTATGGAGGATTTTATTCTGCGCTTCAATTTATAACAGGTTTTAACTAGAGATACAGTATTTCACAGAGTACTAGTGTTGACTGAAGATTCATGTGTGTTCTTTTTAGGAATATGTTTTGTCCTTTTTCTTTTAGGTCGTTTATGCTCACATTTGCTCGTGACCGTCGTAATTTCATGCCTGGGTTCTGGCGATGAAAACGGATAAACGGATATATAACCGTGTCTTCAGTGTTCATGTCTATTACTGCTTTGTCGCTGGCAATTTTGTCCGGTGTGTGTGGTGGGGGGGGATAATGAAGTTCCACCAGCACATTGTGCATTATGAGGCGGGCCAAAATAATGAATTGTTTTATATATTATATATATATATATTATTATATTGATAATAAATTATTATAAAATAATGGAGAATGGGTATACTCTTAGAACTTTCTCCTACCCCAGTTCCCTGGGGCCGCGCCTTTGTTTAGCCAGTCCCGCAAACTCGGTCGAAACGGAACCTGCACGGAGCACTGCAGATTCCGACTTCTGCAGCTAGCAGGCACTTCCTGATCATGGCCCGAAAGAACTAGCTAATGATTTTATACCTCGGCTGGGTTTTTTTCTGTTATGTCTTATACAGTTGCTGAAATAATCTAAAAAAACTAAAAAAAAACACCAAAAAAAGTTTTTTGACAAAAAACTGCTTATCTATCTGAGCAAATTTTTCTCCTACTATTCCAGGTGTCATTCTCTTTGTTTCTTAATGCTGTAGAATTAAAAAAAAAAAATTTAGGATATCACTGTTCAAAAGATACATGGCAGAGAAGTTGTCTCTTTCTACGGACTTTTACATGAAGCGAATCATGGTGCTACGTCTGCGAAATATCTATTTTTCATGTTGCTAGCTTTTATTGCAAAAGAATGATAACTTGCTGCTTGTGATTAGAAACTTTTCCTCTTGCATGCTCGACGATGTTAAGTATTTGGTTCATCAGTTATAGGAGTTCAACAGTAGTCTGCTAAAACGTTCACACTCCACTTATCTTTGTACCTCTTCTCGATTGTAGCGATATCTTGATAATCTCTTTCACTATGTTTATCACTAACTGCTCCTATATTTTCTGCAAAGAAGTCAAAGTGAGAGTGCATCATGTGAATTTTCAGTGAAATGTTCACCTTCATTTCCTGGAAGTTTTCCAACATCGTATCGATCAAGTATTTGTAGTTTGTGAATTTCCTGTTTCCTAAAAAATTGTCTATAACAGCTTTCACTGACAACTATGTTTGCCTCTTACGTTCAATCAAGATCTTTTCTAAATCGCTATCTATCATCAGTTGTCAGATTTCTGGTCCATCAAAAACTCCCTGCCTAATTTTTGAGTCAGTAAGCTTAGGGAATTTCCTTTAAGAAAAAAAAGACCTGCTTCTCCATTTCTATTGATCGCTTTGATGCAATTTTTCACCATTTCAAGCTATATATGTAATCCTGGTAGTAAGATCTTTTGGAAATCAACCAGTGGTTTTTGAAAAACGTTCATCTTTCCAGGTTTTTATGTCTGTCGCGCTGGCCAAACCTCAACATTGTAATATTTGTCTCGTGCTCTGCTGCCCCAGGTGCATATAAAGCAACAATGTTTTGTGTAACCAGATTAAAATTTGAAAAGAATTCCTATTGCTTTGAAATCAACACAGATTAACATTTATGTAGCTCGTAATCTATTTAATCAAGTAAAAGTCTTATGACATCATAGGACTTATTTATATGGGTAGCATGAGCAACGGATATTGATCGACATTCGTTTCCGTTGTGCATGAAAACAACTTTCAAACTCTATTTGTTCGAATC
Organism: Amphibolips quercusostensackenii; assembly: GCA_032357855.1. Classification (NCBI taxonomy): domain Eukaryota; kingdom Metazoa; phylum Arthropoda; class Insecta; order Hymenoptera; family Cynipidae; genus Amphibolips; species Amphibolips quercusostensackenii. The sequence goes on along the minus strand of JAUELO010082488.1, from coordinate 8,630 downwards.
AATGAATAAAAGCCAATTCTCTGGTTGATGTTTATGACCAATGGCTTTCATAAGTCCATCCACATCGTTGCAATAGATGAGACTATCTTAGCTAGAAAAAATTAGAGTTTAATTTGTCTCTCGATTTCGATATTTAGAGATTTTTACATCTTCTGCAAGCCAATTTTTTTACCCTTGAGTCTAGAGTTCAAGATTCTAGATTTATTTTTAGATGAATTTAGATCTGTATTTGAATAATTAATTTTTCTTGATCGAATAATTGTGACAAGTTTCTGTTCGGCTCATGTTCTATAGTTTGATTTTTATTAAAATAATTGATTTCTTCTGCTTTGCGTTTTGTTAAATTAACCAGGAGATACTTTTCAAGGTCAGACGCAGCTTTTGATATGATCAAAATTCCTTCGATATACTGACCTCAACAAAAGGCACAAGTCAAGCAGCAACTGTTTGGTATTTAATATTTTTTTCAATTTTCGGCCTTAATCTAAAAAAAATCTTGTAAACTTTTCACATTGCAGGAGAAATATTTTGTCTCTGTTTTTGTTGGACAAAAACACCGCAAACGAACAAGAAACTATTGGGATGATTTTTGCAGCTACGCTCCATTTTGCAGTTGTTGCAGAATGAGTGTCGAATGATAGCTCACAATCAGAGCTAATGAATTGATGTTCAATAGGAATGAGTTCTGGTCCTGAAGTACAGATAGTATACATGTGACTCTGCAGAGGACTAGCATGAAATAAAAACTGTACAGAGCACGATACGCAGAAAAGCTCAGAGCTGTTGCATGTGACAAAGTATAGAGGAGTTGCGCATGCGCTATAGTAGAGGGCAGCAGCGCATGCGCTACGCACACTTTCCACCGTAGAAAGAGACAATTTCTCTGTCATCTATCTTCTAAACGGTGATGGCTTAGACCTTAATTTTTTTCGAATTCCTTCGGCATTGTAAAACAAAGAGAATGACACATAGAACAGTAGCGAAAAAATGTGTTTAGATAGATATGCAGTTTTTTGTAAAACCACTTTTTTGTGTTTTTCCTAATTTTTTCTAGATTATCTCGACAACCGTATAAGATATCACAGAAATTCCATTTGAAAAAATTTTGATTCTAAAAATCTGAAAAACCTGATGTGCTGCAGAAAAACGGATGTCAGATTCCGAATCAGCACAAAAAACAACTTAAAAGATGACCTAATTCATTCCATGAGCACATAGGTTCCATTTTGTTGGCCAGTGTCATCTCTAAAGCAGACAGTCATCAACTTCCTTATATACAGAGCAGTCTCAATGATAAATAAAGATAAATTAAAAAAGGAATTGCAAAACGCTGAAGGAATCTAAATACAAAACGATTGCAAAAACAAAACAATTAATAAAGCAATAAGAAAATAATTTTTAAAAAAACAAGACAGCACAACCTAATAGAAAAACAGAGAGAAAAACGGCAACCACTATACTCTACATCCAAGGTATCACACAGCCAATAGGGATAACTCTCAACATACACAAAATTCAATCTATATTTAAACAACCTGCGAAAATAGGCCAATTTCTAAATAACCCTGAAGATAAAAAAGCACCTTTCAGTGTTTCATGAGTAAATGAAATCTCTTGCTCTTGCTCTTGCTCTTGCGGCAAAGTTTATATCAGAGAGACCGTGAGAGATGTTCGTCAACGTGTGAAGAAACATGATAGCAAAGGCAGGCTGAAACTTTTTACGCAATGATCAATAGCTCAGCATGATATAAAAGCAGAGCATAGCATTTCATTTGACAAAACAACCGTCATCACAAAAACAGAATATATATTTTAAAGAAAACATAGAGAAACAATTAAAATCTTAAAACACGCCCAAATTACATCAATAGGGCTAATGGATACAATACCAATCCGATTTGGCTTTCCGTCCTCCCGGGTTTTTTGAAATGTCTTAGTTGGACAATCAGGTACGACCAGCCTCTACGGTGGGGTGCTCTGGCGAATCACAGGTATTGCAGAGAGTATGTGAGTACGTAAGTTCCAAAAATCACTGTTTGCATGTTGCCCAATTTTTAGCAAAAGGCGATTAAGCTGGTTGTGCTACTTTTAACACTGATTTCATTTGGATGCACTAAGAATATGTTTCTGTAACTGGTGACTTAATACTTATGTTCAAATCAAAATTGTAAACGTGGAGGGGTCAAACGTACTGCACTTGCTAATTTTAAAAACACGGTTGTTGTATGCTCTTTATAATATTTCGAATGTAAAATCGCTTGGAAAATACTTCCGTATGCTCTCTTCTCTGTTCTAGTGAGACTCTAGGAACTCTTCGTTGTTCAAGAAATTGCGCACAGTCGTTTTTTTCTGGCTGAATTTGGCTGTCAGTCGATCTCGTTCTCTTTTTTACTCGGAGATTGCCCGTCATTCAGGTAGTTTAAAAAAGCGATAGGTTTTTACAAGCAAACAAAACATTATCAAAAACATAAGAATAATGGTAACACAAAGAAACATGCGTCTTCCAAAACAGTCCATCATTCACTTTAATTATCACAAAAATGTACATAATAATTTAAAATAATTAAAAAAAAAAGTGAAGAAAACAAGCTAGCAAAAACGGACAGCAATAAGATCAGAGAATGACGCTTAATGTTTAATTTGGGCAGGTTATCTCTGCGTGGAGCAATTTTTGCGTAGAATATCTTTTAGTGCTATTTGAGAGGCGATTCCAAGAGGCGAACTTTTCTACATTTTCTTCAATGCTACTACATTTTGTTTACATTTAATATTTATACTTTAATACTTGTTCTTTACTTTACATTGGATTTTATTACGATTTGCGATATGCATTGGTTTTAAAACATAAATATTTTCATTGTATTCCTTACTAATTAATGAAAAGTGCGCATCTTATATACAAATTTTTGTTAACAAAATGTTCTTGTAGCCCGTAGTTTTTCTAGAAATTTAATGAATTCATTTGTAAAATATTTTTATAAAAAGGGCTTATAACAAATGTGGAGACGTTTTTTTGTTGAAAAAAATATGTCTTTTTATTTGTATTCGTCACTGTATCGTTTTCCTAACAATTTTACTTTTTTAAATCCTATTTTTCATGGTTATATAAAAAAATCTACTTGTCCTTACTAAAAATAATTATAAATAATTTTGTGAATTCTTTCCCGGTTTACAACTTTTTTCCAATAATTTTTTTTCGTAACTTGTGTTGGTTTTCAAAAAATTTAATTTTTTTATTTTTATGATATTTCTGACGATTACAACAAGAATTATGCGTCCTGTAAAAAAATTCTTCATAATAAACTTTTAGCTCTTTTTTATGAGAAAACTTTATCGATTCATTTTTCTTCATTTTTTAATTTTTTTTATGTTGTTTTCTACGAATAAAACAATAACTACGCATCCTAACAAAAAATAGTTTATTAAAAAATTTGTAGCTCTTTTCTGGCTTACAATTTCTGTTGATTGATCATTTTCGTATCTTGCTTAGTTTGACCGCAAAATAGAACTTTTTATTTCTCATTGCATATTGAGCTATCAAAATTTGAATTTTCTTCTTTTTTTTTTGAAATTTTAAAAGTTGTTACAATAACCTAGCAGGGCTTCTAAATAGCAACGTTTTCCTTTTTTGACTTTTTTAATATCCTGCGTCGGTTGGCTCAAGATGTTCATTTTTTTATTTTTTTTTTTATTTTAAATATTATAAACCTCCGATAATTTTGTTTTAATGAAAAAAAGTCATTTAGATAATTTGTTTGAATTTTTAAATAGTACAAACAGCCTTCCACAAAATTTTCAAATTTTAAAAACAACTGTCTCAGCAATTTTTTTAATGCCTTAACTTTTTGTATCTTTATCCCAAACATTTGGTTAAAAAACCCGATTCCTTTTTGGTCCCTGAAACTGTGTGCCAAAGCACAATTCAGTACGATTAGTCTTTCAAAAGTTGTCCGGTGTACGGACGAGGACAACAACAACAACAACAGCGACAGACAGACAGACAGATAGACAGACACCGTCGTGAAACGTGTTTTTTCAGATCCAGGAAGTTTTGAATGGTAGGGATTTAAAGAAATATTTGAGAGTCAGTTTTCACATAAAAACAATACCTTCTCATTATAAGAATGTAAAAAGGTGAATTTACAACTAGATATGTGATAGATCAATTGAAATTTTGAAAAAGTTAAATTTCAACAAAAAAGAAAATGAATTTCTTACGAAACAGTCAAATTTTTGACCTAAGTGATAAACCCTTAATCAAAAAGATAAATTTTTAACAATTTAGTTAGTCTCTTATCTAAATTTTTAAATTTTTGACTAACAAAAATGAATTCATAACGAAATTGCTGCATTTTCAACAAAACAATTAAATTTGTATTCCAATAGTAGAATTACAAACCTGAACGAACATTGAAATGGAAAATTAAGAAAGAGGCTAAATTTTTTGAGACCTGAGAAAAAGACGATATTCTTAAAAAAGGAGATTATGAAAGATATTTTATATGAATGTAAAAGAGGATGATGAAAGAATGTGAAGTCTGAAATATAAAAGTGATTTTTAATCTCATCACGTTCTTATTAAGCTGTAAAGTTGCTCAAGAATTTTTTGCAAATGTCTCAAACTTTTAAAAATTAATCCTCAAGATCCTCAGTTTTTGGAAGATACCTTATTGTCATTTATAATATTTAAGAAATGAGTTTTTTCTTGTTATTATGTTTTGTTTAACATAACTTAAAATTATTACAAAAGTGTTATAAATTTCTTAATTCAAAAGAAATTAAATGACCACTGAACGGAAGTACAAGAAGTACAGAAGAATAGAGCCGGACGATACTTCGGTAGTTTAGGCCTAAAATCAACCTTCTTAGTTAAAGGACGAGTCACTGCGTCATCTTTAAAATTGAAACATCAAAAAACTGCTTTTCAGGAAAAACGCATATGAACTTAAAGAGTTTACTTTTGTTACTATCTAAATATGAGTGCAGTCTGAACTAATTGACTATCAGTTTGAATAACAAGACCCACACAAACCGGGAAACAATCATTTGTTCTTTAACTTAGGAAAACGCTAATGTGTCTGAAACTAGAACTATCCATGAAGGCTCTTTCTATGAGGGTACCGATATCGATCGGAAAGAATAATTTCTAGAATCGATTCCATCGATTTTCAACCATTTAAAAAAGCCCGCTATTACTTGAAATTTTATTTGAATTCATTAATTTCAATTCAGACTAAAAATTAAATAGTGTTGCATAAAATTATTTGTCAATCAAATGTAATAGTTACTATCTATTGTTATTAATAATTTGGTCAAGAATTAGAAAACAGTAATTATTTCTATGTTTGTATATTAGGTCTTATTTTGACATAATATCAATATTTTAAACTCAAATATAGACTTACGCTGATAATAATTTAAATAAATTATGATTTCTTATTAAATTATCCCTCTAGGAATCAAGTTTTCTTTAGAAAGAGCTAGCAAATAAGAAACTAACTCTCAGCAAACATACACTTTATATTAAAGCAAGTTTGTTAGAATTTTCTAATCGTATTGTAACAATTTTGTATATTTCGCAGTCCTACTTGTGAGACTTTGAAAATATGAAATATTAAAGACCTTAAATTCCAAAATTTATTTTGACTTTATAAATGAGAAAGTAAATCATAATTTTCCCTTACAAAATAATGTGCAAATTCACTTTTACCGTAGAACTTATTAATATTTTAAATTCAAAGTTAGGGCTGCGCCGAAAATTATTGAATTATCCTTTCATGAATTAATTTTTCCTCAGAAACACCTAGCAAACAACGAACTAGCTTTTACTACGTTTGGAAATGTTGTAAACTTTTAAAAATATTGATAATTTTTTAAAATTTTGTTGAAAAGTTTGAAAAATTTTAGAAATTTTAGAAATTTTTAAAATTTTAAAGATTTTTAAATTATTAAAATTTTTGAAAATTTCACAAAAGTTTGAATATTTTGGAAATTTTGAACAATGTCGAAAATTTTTTAAAGGTTTCAAATTTTTTTCAAAGTTTGGAAATCATTATTATTTTTGAAAAATTTAAACAATTTTTAAATTTCTTTGAAAGCTTGACAATTTTTGAAGTTATTGAAATTTTTTGAACTTAGAAAAGTTTAAAATTTTTGAAAATTCCTAGAGATTTTGAAAACTTTTATAAATATTAATAAAATTTTGAAATTGTGTTGAAATGTTCAAAAACTTTTCAAAAATTTTGGAAATTTTTTAAAGTGGGAAGGTTTTTTGAATTATTAAAGTTCTTAGAAATTTTAGTAAAGTTGGAATAGTTTGAAAAATTAAAAACAATATTCAAAACTTTTTAGTTGTTGCAAATTTTTTTCTAAGTTTGGAAATTATTAAAATTTTTTTAAAATGTTGAATATTTTGGAAATTTTGAGCAATTTTGTAAAAATTTTTAAATTTTCAAATTTTTTTCAAAGGTTGGAAGATATTAAAATTTTCAGAAAATTTTTAGAAATTTTAAAAACTTTTGGAAATTTTTTGAAAGTTTTAAAATTTAAAAAAAAAGTTTAAAAATTATTAAAATTTTTAAAAATTTTGTGAATATTTTTGAAATTTTGAACAGTTTTTGAAATTTGTTAAAAGGTTCAAATTTTTTTTTAAAGTTTGGAAACCATTACAATTTTTATAAATTTTTTTTCATTTTTAAATTTTTCTAAAAGTTTAAAAATTTTGAAAGTTATTAAAATTTTTGGAAAAAAAAGCTTAAAATTTTCGAAAATTTTTGGAACTAAAAAAAAGTTTAAAATTTTCGAAAATTTTTGGAAATTTTTAAAACTTGAAAATATTGATAATTTTTTGAAATTTTGTTAAAACCTTTAAAAAATTTTGGAAACTTTTGGAAAATTTGTAAAGTTTAAAGATTTTTTTGATTATTAAAATTTTTGAAAATTTTAGAAAAGTTTGAATATTCTGGAAATTTTTAACAATTTCAAAATTTTTTTAAAAATTTCAAATTTTTTTTAAAGTTTTGAAATTATTATTATTTTTAAAATATTTAAACAATTTGTAAATTTCTTAGAAAGCTTGACAATTTTTTAAGTCATTAAAATTTTTTGAACTTAGAAAAGTTAAAGAGTTTCGAAAATTCTTGGAAATTTTGAAAACTATTGTAAATATTAATAAAATTTTGAAATTGTGTTGAAACGTTTAAAAACTTTTATGAACTTTTGGAAATTGTTTAAAGTGTAAAGGTTTTTTGAATTATTAAAATTTTTAGAAATTTCAGAAAAGTTGAAATATTTTGAAATATTCAAAACAATATTCAAAACTTTTTAGGTGTTTTAAATTTTCTTCTAAGTTTAGAAATTATTAAAATTTTTAAAAATTTTTGAATATTTTGGAAATTTAAAGCAATTTTGTAAAATTTTTTAAATTTTTAAATTTTTTTCAAAGGTTGGAAGATATTAAAATTTTCAGATTTTCAAATTTTTTTTTAAAGTTTTGAAACCATTAAAATTTTTATGAATTTTTTTTAAATTTTTAAATTTTTCTAAAAGTTTAAGAATGTTGAAAGTTATTAAAATTTTTGTTACTTAAAAAAAGTTTAAAATTTTCGAAAATTTTTGGAAATTTTGAAAACTTTTGAAAATATTGATAATTTTTTGAAATTTTGTTAAAACGTTTAAAAATTTTTAGAAACTTTTCGAAAATTTGTAAAGTTTAAAGATTTTTTTGATTATTGAAATTTTAGAAAACTTTAGAAAAGTTTGAAAATTTTGAAAATTTTGGACAATTTCGAAAATTTTTTTAAGATTTTAATTTTTTTTAAAGTTTGGAAATTATTATTATTTTCAAAAAATTTAAAAAATTTTTTAATTTCTTTGAAAGCTTGACAATTTTTTGAGTCATTGAAATTTTTTGAACTTAGAAAAGTTAAAGATTTTCGAAAATTCTTGGAAACTTTAAAAACTATTGTAAATATTAATAAAATTTTTAAATTGTGTTAAAACGTTTGAAAACTTTTATAAACTTTTGGAAATTTTTTAAAGTGTAAAGGTTTTTTGAATTATTAAAATTTTTAGAAATTTCAGAAAAGTTAAAATATTTTGAAATATTAAAAACAATATTCAAAACTTTTTCGGTGTTTCAAATTTTTTTTTAAGTTTGGAAATTATTAAAATTTTTAAAAAATTTTGAATATTTGGAAATTTTAATCAATTTCGTTAAATTTTTTAATTTTTTTTTAAAGGTTGGAAGATATTAAAATTTTCATAAAATTTTTGGAAATTTTAAAAACATTTGGAAATTTTAAAAACATTTGGAAATTTCTCGAAAGTTTCAAAATTTAAAAAAAAGTTTGAAAATTATTAAAATTTTTAAAAATTTTTGAATATTTTGGAAATTTTGAACAGTTTTTAAAATTTCGTATAAGGTTCAATTTTTTTTTAAAGTTTTGAAACCATTACAATTTTTATAAATTTTTTTAAAATTTTAAAATTTTTTAAAAATTTTTAAATTTTTCTAAAAGTTTGAAAATTTTGAAAGTTATTAAAACTTTTGGAACTTAAAAAAAGTTTAAAATTTTCGAAAATTTTTGGAAATTTTGAAAACTTTTGAAAATATTGATAATTTTTTGAAA
>JAUELO010082408.1:0-18279 GCA_032357855.1 Amphibolips quercusostensackenii | reverse complement strand
ATTTCTTTTTTTTTTTGATTGTGCTATTTCAGAATTTGGATACTAAACTTCAAATTTTTCAAGGCAGAGTGATGTGAAACAAGATCAGTAGTAAAATCGTCATTGGTCAGACGGATGTGTTTTATCTCTTTTAAGTTAATAAAAAATTTCGATTTTTGTTTTCTTATTTGATTTTTAAAAATTTTCAGTAGTTTCTCAATTTATTTATTATTAATTAAATTAATGAATTTATTAATAAATTTATTAATAAACTTATTGATATTAATATGATGATTATTTAAAGTCGAGAACAATTTTCTTAGGTCTACCTGAAAAAGGTCTACTTTGTTTTCTACCTTTATTCCTAAAAACGTTAAAAATTTTTTTTTTTTCTTGAATATTTATTAATTTTCATTCTAAATTATTGTGGAATGTTCTCGAAAAATTGGGATTTGCTGGAAGATACTGGAATGTTTTAGTATTATTTAGAATTTTTTTAAACATTCTTAAGGTGTCTATAAGAGATTTCTAAACATTTTAAAAGATTTAAAAAATGTCTGATTTTAAGGACGCATTTTTTTCCAAAGAATTTTAAAACAGAATTTAAACAAAATTCGAAATATTTGAATGACTTGAAACGGTTTTTCAATATTTCAAGTCATTTCTAAACATTTTTAAAGATTTCTGATTTGAAGTACTAACTTTTTTTAAGAATTCTGAATTTGAACAAAATTTAAAAAATTTTATTTATTTGAAACGATTATTTAATATTTCAAGAGACTTCTAAACATTTTAAAAGATTACTGATTTAGAACAGTGCATTTTTTAAATTATGAATTTGAACAAATTTCAAAATATTTCAATGATTTCAAATGATTTTTAAAGATTTCAAGGTATTTCTAAACATTTCAAAATATCAAAAAGATTTCTCATTTGCAACAAAGAATTTTTTCTAAAGAATTATAAGTCTAAATTTAAAAAAAAAATAAAAACAATTCAATGATTTGAAACGATTTTTAAATAATTCAAGAGATTTCTAACCATTTTTAAAGATTTCTGGTTTGAAACAGTGATTTTATTAAGAATTATGAATTTAAATAAAATTCAAAAAATTTGAATAATTTAAAACGATTTATAAATATTTCAAGAAATAAATTTTTTTAAAGAAAACTTGAAACGGTTTTTAAATATTTCAAAAGATTTCTAAACATTTAAAAATATTAAAAAGATTTCTGATTTGCAACAAAGAATTTTTTCTAAAGAATTATAAGTCTAAATTTAAACAAAATTTAAAACATTTAAATGATTTGAAACGATTTTCAAATAATTCAAGAGGTTCCTAAACATTTTTAAAGATTTCTGGTTTGGAACAGTGATTTTTATAAGAATTCTGAATTTGAATAAAATTCAAAATATTTAAATAATTTTAACCAATTTTTGAATATTTCAAGAAATTTCTAAGCATTCTAAAAGATTAAAAAAATTCCTGATTTCGAGGACGGATTTTTTTCCAAAGAATTATAAGACTGAATTTAAAAAAAAATTAAAAAGATTCGAATGATTTAAAACGATTTTTAAATATTTCAAGAGATTTCTAAACATTTTTAAAAATTTCTGATATAAAATAGTGACTTTTTTTAAATTCTGAATTTAAACAAAATTTAAAAAATTTGAATGATTTGAAACGATTTTTAAATATTTCGAGAGACTTCTAAACATTTTTAACGATTTCTGATTTAGAACAGTGCATTTGTTAAATTCTGAATTTGAACAAATTTTAAAATATTTAAATGATTTTAAATGTTTTTTAAAGATTTCAAGACATTTCTAAACATTTAAAAATATTAAAAAGATTTTTAATTTGCAACAAAGAATTTTTTTTTAAGAATGATAAGTCTAAATTTGAACAAAATTTAAAACATTTGAATGATTTAAAACGATTTTTAAATAATTCGAGAGACTTCTAAACATTTTCAAAGATTTCTGATTTAGAACAGTGCATTTTTTTTTATTTTGAATTTGAACAAATTTCAAAATATTTCAATAATTTTCAAAGATTTCATAAAATATTTGAGACTGTTTTTAAATATTTCAAGAGATTTTTAAATTTTTTTAAAGATTTCTGACTTGAAGTAGTGACTTTTTTCAAGAATTCTAAGTTTGAACAAAATTCAAAAAAATTTCAACGATCTTTAAATATTTTAAGAGACTTCCATACATTTTAAAAGATTTCTAATTTTGAACAGTTCATTTTTTTTATTTTGAATTTGAACAAATTTCAAAATATTTCAATAATTTTCAAAGATTTCAAGAAATATTTGAGACTGTTTTTAAATATTTCAAGAGATTTTTAAATTTTTTTAAAGATTTCTGACTTAAAGTAGTGACTTTTTTCAAGAATTCTAAATTTGAACAAAATTCAAAAAAATGTCAACGATCTTTAAATATTTTAAGAGACTTTTATACATTTTAAAAGATTTCTAATTTCGAACAGTTCATTTTTTTTTATTTTGAATTTGAACAAATTTCAAAATATTTCAATAATTTTCAAAGATTTCAAGAAATATTCGAGACGGTTTTTAAATATTTCAAGAGATTTCTAAACATTTTTTAAGATTTCTGATTTAAAGTAGTGACTTTTTTTAAAAATTCTGAATTTGAACAAAATTAAAAAAATTACATTAATTTGAAAAGATTTTTAAATATTTCAAGAGATTTTTGAGCATTTTTAGAGATTTCTAAATTAGAATAGTGCATTTTTTATTTTAAATTTGGACAAATTTCAAAATATTTTAAAAATTTTCAAGAATTTCAGAAGTCATTTAAAAAAAAAATTTGAGACGGTTTTTAAATATTTCAAGAGTTTTCTAAAATTTTTAAAAGATTTCTGACTTGAAGTAGCGACTTTTTTCAATAATTCTAAGTTCCAACAAAATTCAACAAAATTTTAGAACGATTTTTTAATATTATTATATAAAATAATTTTAAAAATTTTCAATGATTTCTAAAGATTTTAAGAAATATTTTTTTAAAGAAAATTTGAAACGGTTTTTAAATATTTCAAGAGATTTCTTAACATTTTTAAAGATTTCTGATTTAGAACAGTGCATTTTTTTTAATTTTAACAAATTTCTCATATGTCAATAATTTTCAAAGATTTCAAAAAATATTTGAGACGGTTTTTAAATATTTCAAGAGATTTCTAAAATTTCTTAAAGATTTCTGACTTGAAGTAGTGACTTTTTTAAGAATTCTAAATGTGAACAAAATTTAAAACGATTTTCAAATATCTTAAGAGACTTCCATACACTCTAAAAAATTTCTAATTCAGAACAGTTCATTTTTTTTATTTAAAATTTAGACAAATTTCAAAATATTACAATGATTTTGAAAGATTTCAAGAAATATTTTTTTAAAGAAAATTTAATATGATTTTAAAATATTTAAAGAGATTTATAAACATTTTTAAAGATTTCTGATTTAAAAAAAGTGACATTTTTTGAGAATTCTGAATTTGAACAAAATTCAAAAAAAATTTATTGATTTTAAAAGATTTTTGAATATTTCATGAGATTTCTAAAAAATTTTTTATGATTTTTGACTTGAAATAGTATCTTTTTTTAAGAATTCCAAATTTAAACAAAATTCAAAAAATTTGAAATATTTTAAACGATTTTTGAATATTTTGAGAGACTTTTATACATTTTGAAAGAATTTTGATTTAGAACAGTGTTTTTTTTTAATTCTGAATTAGAACAAATTTCAGAATATTTCAATAATTTTTCAATTTTTAAAGACATTTCTAAACATTAAAAAATATAAACAAGATTTCTGATTTGACACATAGAATTTTTTCCAAAGAATTATAAGTCTAAATTTCAAAAAAAATTTTTAAATGTAAATGATTTAAAACGATTTTTAAATAATTCAAGAGATTTCTTAACATTTTTAAAGATTTTTGGTTTGAAACAGTGATTTTTTTAGGAAGTCTGAATTTGAATAAAATTCAAAAGATTTGAATAATTCAACACGATTTTTAAATATTTCAAAGAATTTCTAGACACTTTAAAAGATTTCTGATTTGGTAAGATTTCAAAAGATTTCTAAACCTTTAAAAAACTTTTTAGTATTTCTGATTTCGAAGACGGATTTTTCTCCAAAGGATTGTATGACTAAATTTTAACAAAATGTAGAAAATATAAACGATTTGAAACGGTTTTCAAATATTTTTTAAGACATTTCTAAACATTTTTATAGATTTCAGGTTTGGAACAGTGATTTTTTAAAGAATTCTAAATTTGAATAAAATTCAAAAGATTTGAATAATTTAAATGATTTTTAATATTTCAAGGCATTTCTAAGCATCTAAAAATATTAAAAAGATTTATGATGTGCAACAAAGAATTTTTTCTCAAGAATTATAAGTCTAAATTTAAACAAAATTCAAAACACTTGAATGATTTAAAACGATTTTTAAATAATTCAAGAGATTTCTAAACATTTTTGAAGATTCCTTGTTTGGAACAGTGAGTCTTTTAAGAATTCTAAATTTAAACAACATTTAAAAAATTTGAATGATTTAAAACGATTTTTAAATATTTTTAAAGCTTTCTAAACATTTTTGAAGACTTCTGATTTGGAAAAGTGCCATTTTTAAATTCCGAATTTGAACAAAATTTAAAATATTTTAATGACTTCAAGCAATTTTTAAATATTTTAAGAGACTTCTAAGCATTTTAAAAGATTTTTTATTTAAAACAGTGCATTTTTTTAATTCTAAATTTAAACAATTTTAAAATATTTCAATGATTTTTAAAGATTTCCAGAAATATTTTTTTAAAGAAAATTTGAAGCGGTTTTTTAATATTTCAAGAGATTTCTAAACATTTTTAAAGATTTCTGGTTTGGAACAGTGGTTTTTTCAGGAATTTCTAATTTGAATAAAATTCAAAAGATGTAAATAAAGTCCAAGATATTTAAATAATTAAACACGATTTTTAAATATTTTGAGAAATTTCTAAACATTTGAAAAGAAATCTGATTTGGTAAGATTTCAAAAGATTTCTAAACCTTTAAACCAATTTTTAATATTTCTGATTTCAAAGAGGGATTTTTTTCTAAAGGATTATAAGACTAAATTTCAACAAAATTTAGAAGATATGGATGATTTGAAACGGTTTTTAAATATTTGAAGAGATTTCTACACATTTTTAAAGATTTCTGATTTAAAATAGTGACATTTTTTAAGAATTCTAAATTTGAAAGAAATTCAAAAAATTTGAATCATTTGAAGCGATTTTCAAATAATTTAAGAGATTTCTAAACATTTTTAAAGATTTCTGGTTTGGAACAGTGATTTCTTTAAAGAATTCTAAATTTGAATAAAATTCAAAAGATTTTAATGATTTAAAAAGATTTTTTAATATTTCAAGAAATTTCTAAACATTTAAAAAGATTTCTGTTTGGGTAAGATTTTAAAAGATTTCTAAAAATTTAATAAAATTTTTAATATTTCTGATCTCGAAAAGGGATTTTTTTCCAAAGAATCATAAGACTAAATTTTAACAAAATTTAGAAGATATGAATGATTTGAAAGGGTTTTTAAATATTTCAAGAGATTTCTAAACATCTTCAAAGATTTCTGATTTGAAACAGTAAACTTTTTTAAGAATTCTGAATTTAAACAGAATTAAAAAGATTCAAGTAAATTAAAACGATTTTTTGATAATTTAAAGATTTCCACAAATTTTTAGAGACTTTTGATTTGGAACAGTGACTTTTTCAAATTCTGAATTTGAACAAAATTTAAAATATTTCAACGACTTCAAGGGATTTTTAAAGATTTCTGAACATTTTTAAATATTAAAAATATTTCTGATTTGGAAGAGGAAATTTTTTCTGAAGAATAATAAATCAGAATTTGGATACTAAACTTCAAATTTTTCAAGGCAGAGTGATGTGAAACAAGATCAGTAGTAAACTCGGCATTGGTCAGGCGGATGGGATTTTTTTATCTTTTGAGTTAATAAAAACTTTCGATTTTTCTTCTCTTGTTCAATTTTTTAAAGGTTTAAGTGGTTGCCCAATTTATTTATTAATAATCAAGTCAATAAATTTATTATTAAATTTATTAATATTAATATGATGATTATTTAAAGTCGAGAAAAATTTTCTTAGGTCTACCTGAAAAAGATCTACTTTGTTTCCTACCTTTATTTCTAAAATTCGTTTAATATTCTTTTTCTTGAATGTTCATTAATTTTTATTTTGAATTGTTGTGAAATGTTCTCAAAAAATTAGGATTTGCTGGAAGATACTAGAATGTTTTAATTATATTTCTAATTTTTTTAAACATTTTTAAGGTGTGTATAAGATGGATGATTTTAAATTCTTGGTCATTTTCCCGTTTTCTCCCGGTCAACTGTTAATTTTTCACGGTCAATTTAAAAGAGTTTAAAAGATCTGAATGATTTGAAACGATTTTTAAAGACTTCAAGAGATTTCTAAACATCTTAAAAGATTAAAAAAATTTCTGATTTCGAAGACGGATTTTTTTCCAAAGAATTATAAGACTGAATTTAAACAAAATTCAAAAGATTCGAATGATTTAAATCATTTAAAAATATTTTAAGAGATTTCTAACATTTTTAAAGATTTTTCATTTGAAATAGTGATTTTTTTAAGAATTCTGAATTTGAACAAAATTCAAAAAATTTAAATGATGTCAAACGATTTTCAAGTATTTCGAGAGACTTCTAAAGATTTTAAATGATTTCTGATTTAGAACAGTGCATTTTTTTTATTTTGAATTTAAACAAATTTCAGAATATTTTAATGATTTTTTAAGATTTTAAGACATTTCCTAAACATTTAAGAATATTAAAAAGATTTCTGATTTGCAACAAAGAATTTTTTCCAAAGAATTAAGACTATAAATTTAAACAAAATTCAAAACATTTGAATAATTTATAACGATTTTCAAATAATTCGAGAGATTTCTAAACATTTTTAAAGATTTCTGATTTGAAACAGTGATTTTTTTTTAGAATTCTAAATTTGAATTATATTCAAAAGATTTCAATAATTTAAAACGGTTTATAAATATTTCAAAAAATATTTTTTTTAAGAAAAACTGAAACGGTTTTTAAATATTTCAAAAGATTTGTGAACATTTTTAAAGATTTCTGATTTGAAATAGTGACTTTTTTTAAGAATTCTAAATTTGAACAAAATTTGAAAAATTTGAATGGTTTGAAACGATTTTTAAATAATTCAAGAGATTTCTAAACATTTTTTAAGATTTCTGGTTTGGAACAGTGATTTTTTTAAGAATTCTGAATTTGAATAAGATTCCAAAGATTTAAATCATTTCAAAGGTTTGTAAATATTTTAACAAATTTCTAAATATTTTAAAAGATTTCTGACTTGATAAGATTTCAAAAGATTTCTAAACATTAAAAAAAATGTTTAATATTCCTGATTTCGAAGAGGGATTTTTTCCAAAGTATTATAAGACTAAATTTTAACTAAATTTAGAAGATATTAATGATTTGAAACAGTTTTTAAATATTTCAAGCGATTTCTAAACATTTTTTAAGATTTCTGATTTGAAATAGTGACTTTCTTTAAGAATTCTGAATTTGAACGAAATTTAAAAAATTTGAATGATTTGAAAAGATTTTTAAATATTTCAAGAGACTTCTAAACATTTTAGCATATTTCTGTTTTAGAACAGTGCTTTTCTTTAATTCTGAATTTGAACAAATTTCAGAATATTTCAATGATTTTTAAAGATTTCAAGAAATATATTTTTTTGGATTTGAAACGGTTTTTAAATATTTCAAGAGATTTCTAAACATTTTACAAGATTTCTGATTTAGTAAGATTTCAAAACATTTCTAATTCTTTAAAATTTTTTTTAATATTTCTGATTTTGAAGAAGTATTTTTTTCCAAAGGATTCTAAGACTAAATTTTGCCAAAATTTAGAAAATATGAATAATTTGAAACGGTTTTTAAATATTTACAGAGATTTTTAAACATTTTTAAAGATTTCTGATTTAAAATAGTGATTTTTTTAAAGAATTCTGAATTTGAATAAAATTAAAAAGATGTGACTTAAAACGATTTTTTAATATTTTTAAAGACTTCTGATTTAGAGCAGTGCATTCATTCTCTCTTAATTTTGAATTTGAACAAATTACAAAATATTTTAATGATTTTAAAAAATTTTAAGAAATACTTTTTAAAAGAAAATCTGAAATGATTTTTTAATATTTCAAGAGATTTCTAAACATTTTTAAAGATTTTTAATTTGAAATAGTGACTTTTTTAAGAATTCTGAATTTGAAAAAAAATTCAAATAATTTAAATGTTTCGAACGATTTTTAAATATTTTGAGAGACTTTTACACATTTTAAAAGATTTCTTATTTAGAACAGTGCATTTTTTTTTAATTTTGAATTTGAATATATTTTAAAATATTTCAATGATTTTCAAAGATTTCAAGACATTTCTAAACATTAAAAAATTTTAAAAAGATTTGTGATTTGCAACAAAGAATTTTTTCTAAAGAATTATAAGTCTAAATTTGAACAAAATTCAAAACATCTGAATGATTTGAAACGATCTTTAAATAATTCACTTCTGAACATTTTTTAAGATTTCTGATTTGGAACTGTGATTTTTTTTCTCTAAATTTGAAGTAAAATTCAAAAGATTTGAATAATTTAAAACGATTTATTAATGTTTCAAGAAATATTTTTTTTAAGAAAAATTGAAACGGTTTTTAAATATTTCAAAAGATTTGTAGACATTTTTAAAGATTTCTGATTTGAAATAGTGACTTTTTGTGGGAATTCTAAATTTGAACAAAATTCAAAAAATTCGAATGATTTAAAACAAGTTTTAAATATTTTAAGAGACTTTTATACATTTTGAAAGATTTCTGATTTAGAACAGTTTATTCCTATTAATTCTGAATTTGAATAAATTTTAAAATATTTCACTAATTTTTAAAGATTTTAGGAAATATTTTATTTTGTTGAGAAAATTTGAAACGGTTTTTAAATATTTCAAAAAATTTCTAAACATTTTTAAACATTTCTGATTTGTTAAGATTTCAAAAGATTTCCAAACCTTAAAAAATTTTTTTAATATTTCTGATTTCAAAGAGGGATTTTTTTCCATATTTAAAGATTTCTGATTTGGAACAGTGATTCTTTTTAATTCTAAATTTAAATTAAATTTAAAAGATTCGAATAATTTAAAACGATTTATAAATATTTCAAGAAATATTTTTTTCAAGAAAAATTGATACGGTTTTTAAATATTTCAAAAGATTTCTAAACATTTTCAAAGATTTGTGATTTGCAACAAATAATTTTTTTTAAAGAATCATAAGTCTAATTTTTAACAGCATTAAAAACATTTAAATGATTTGAAACGATTTTTAAATGATTCGAGAGATTTCTAAACATTTTTAAAGATTTCTAGTTGGAACAGTGATTTTTTTGAAGAATTCTGAATTTGAATAAAATTTAAAAGATCTGAATAATTTAAAGCGATTTATAAATATTTCAAGAAATATATTTTTTTTTCAAATTGAAACGGTTTTTAAATATTTCGAATGATTTGTAAAGATTTTTAAAGATTCCTGATTTAAAAAAGTAACTTCTTTTAAGAATTCTGAATTTGAACAAAATTAAAAACATTTGAATGATTTGAAACAAGTTTCAAATAGTTTAAGAGACTTCTATACATTTAAAAAGATTTTTATTTCGAACAGTGTATTTTTTTTAATTTTAAATTTAAATAAATTTCAGAATATTTCAATGATTTTTAGAGATTTCAAGACATTTCTGAACATTTAAACATTTTGAAAAGATTTCTGATTTGCAACAAATAATTTTTTTTAAAAGAATTATAAGTCTAATTTTTAACAGCATTAAAAACATTTGAATGATTTGAAACGATTTTTAAATGATTCGAGAGATTTCTAAACATTTGTGAAGATTTCTAATTGGGAACAGTGATTTTTTTTAAGAATTCGGAATTTGAATAAAATTGAAAAAATTTGAATGATTTGAAAAGATTTTTAAATATTTCAAGAGACTTCTAAACATTTTAAAAGATTTCTGATTTAGAACAGTGCATTTTTTTAATTTTGAATTTAAACAAATTAAAAAATATTTCAATGATTTTTAAAGATTTCAAGAAATATTTTTTTTTAAGAAAATTTGAAACGGTTTTTAAATATTTCAAGAGATTTCTAAAGATTTTTTAAAATTTGTGATTTAAGATAGTGACTTTTTTTTAAATTCTGAATTTAAACAAAATTCAAAAAATTTGAATGATTTGAAACGATTTTTAAAAATTTTAAGAGACTTTTATATATTTTGAGAGATTTCTGATTTAGAATAGTAATTTTTTTTTAATTCTGAATTTGAATAAATTTCAAAATATTTTAATGAATCTTAAAGATTTTAAGACATTTCTAAACATTTAAAAATTTCAAAAAGATTTCTGATTTGCAACAAAGAATTTTTTCCAAAGAATGATAAGTCTAAATTTCAACAAAATTTAAAACATTTGAATGATTTAAAACGATTTTAAAATAATTTAGAGATTTTTGAACATTTTTTAAGATCTCTGGTTTAAAACACTGATTTTTTTCAGAAATTCGAAATTTTAATAAAATTCAAATTATTTGAATAATTTAACACCATTTTTAAATATTTCAAGAAATTTCTAAACATTTTAAAAGACTTCTGATTGGGTAAGATTTTAGAAGATTTCTAAACCTTTTTAAAGATTTCTTATTTGAAATAGTGACTTTTTTAAGAATTCTGAATTTAAACAAAATTAAAAAGATTTAAGTGATTTGAAACGATTGTTTAATATTTTCAAAGCATTATGAACATTTTTAGACTTCCAATTTGGAACAGTGATATATGTTGAGTTCTGAATTTGAACAAAACTTAAAATATTTTAATGACTTTAAGCAATTTTTCAATATTTCAAGAGACTTCTAAACACTTTAAAAGATTTCTGATTTAAAACAGTGCATTCTTTTAAAATTCGAAATTTGAACAATTTTCAAAATATTTTAATGATTTTTAAAGATTTTAAGAAATATTTTTTTTTAATTTAAAACGGTTTTCAAATATGTTAAGAGATTTCTAAACATTTTTAAAAATTTATGATTTGAAAAAGTGACTTTTTTTGAGAGTTCTGAATTTAAACAAAATTCAACAAATTTAAATAACTTAAAACGATTTTTGAATAATTCAAGAGATTTCTAAGCATTTTTAAAGATTTCTGAACATTTTTAAAGACTTCTAATTTGGAACAGTGATATTTGTTGAATTCTGAATTTGAACAAAATTAAAAATATTTTTATGACTTCAAGCAATTTTTGAATATTTTAAGAGACTTCTAAACATTTTAAAAAATTTCTTATTTAGAACCGTGATTTTTTTTATTTTGAATTTCAACAAATTTCAAAATATGTAAATAATTGTTAAAGATTTCAAGAAATATTTTTTTTAAAGAAAATTGAAAAATGTTTTTAAATATTTCATAAGATTTTTAAACATTTTGAAAGATTTCTGATTTAAACAAAATTTAAAAAATTGAATGACTTAAAACGAGTTTTAAATATTTCAAGAGACTCCAAAACATTTTAAAAGATTTCTGATTTAGAACAGTAGATTATTTTTAATTTTGAATTTGAACAAATTTCAAAATATTTCAATGATTTTTAAAGATTTTAAGAAATATTTTTAAAAATTTTAAAACGGTTTTTAAATATTTTAAGAGATTTCTTAACATTTTGAAAGATTTCTGATTTGGAATAGTGACTTTTTTTGAGAATTCTAAATTTAAACAAAATTAAAAAAATTTGAATGACTTGGAACGATTTTTAAATAATTTGAGAGATTTCTAAGCATTTTTGAAGATTTCTGAATATTTTTAAAGACTCCTTATCTGGAACAGTGATATTTGTTGAATTCTGAATTCGAACAAAATTAAAAATATTTTAATGACTTCAAGCAATTTTTAAATATTTCAAGAGACTTCTAAACATTTCAAAAGATTTCTGATTTATAATCGTGCTTTTTTTTTATTTTGAATTTGAACAAATTTCAAAATATTTGAATAATTTTTTAAGATTTCGAGAAATTTTTTTTTTAAGAAAATTCAAAAAGGTTTTTGAATATTTCATAAGATTTCTAAACATTTTGAAAGATTTTTGATATGAACAAAATTAAAAAAATTGAATGATTTAAAACGAGTTTCAAATATTTTAAGAGACTTCTAAGCATTTTAAAAGATTTCTGATTTAGAACAGTACATTTTTTTTAATTTTGAATTTGAACAAATTTCAAAATATTATAATCATTTTTAAGGATTCCTAATAATATGTTTTCAAAGAAAATTCGTAACATTTTTCAAATATTTCAAGAGATTTTAAAACATTTTTAAAGATTTCTGTTTCGAGATAGTGACTTTTTTTAAATTCTGAATTTGAACAAAATTTACAAAATTTGAATGATTTGAAAAGATTTTTTAATATTTCAAGAGACTTTTAAACATTTTAAAAGATTTCTGATTTAGAACAGTGCATTTTTTTTAATTCGGAATTTGAACAAATTTCAAAATATTTCAATGATTTTTGAAGATTTCAAGAAATATTTTTATTTTATTTAAAACGGTTTTTAAATATGTTAAGCGATTTCTGAACATTTTTAAAGATTTATGATTCGAAATACTATTTTTTTTAGAATTCTGAATTTAAACAAAATTCAAAAAATTTGAATGACTTGAAACGATTTTTAAATAATTCAAGAGATTTCTAAGCATTTTTAAAGATTTCTGGTTTAGAAACGTGATTTTTTTAAGAATTCGAAATTTGTATAAAATTTAAAAGATGTGAATAATTTAAAACGATTTTCAAATATTTCAAGAAATTTCTCATTATTTCTAAAGATTTCTAATTTAAAACAGTGAATTTTTCTTAAGAATTTTGAATTTGAGCAAAATTCAAAAGATTTGACTAATTTAAAATGATTTTTTAATATTTTTAAAGATTTATAAACATTTTGCAAGACTTCTGATTTAGAACCGTGCCTTTTTTTAATTCTGAATTTGAACAAATTTTAAAATATTTAAATAATTTTTGAAGATTTCAAGAAATATTTTTTTAAGAAAATTTAAAAAGGTTTTTAAATATTTCATAAAATTTCAAAACATTTTTAAAGATTTCTGATTTGAACAAAATTTAAAAAATTGAATGATTTGAAACAAGTTTTACATATTTCAAGAGACTTCTGAACATTTTAAAAGATTTCTGATTTAGAACAGTACATTTTTTTTAATTTTCAATTTGAAAAAATTTTAAAATATTTCAATAATTTTTAAGGATTTCAAAAAAATATTTTTTTAAGAAAATTCGTAACGGTTTTTAAATATTTTAAGAGATTTCAAAACATTTTTAAAGATTTCTGATTTCAAAACATTTTTAAAGATTTCTGATTTCAAATAGTGACTTTTTTTCAGAATTCTGAATTTGAACAAAATTGAAAAAATTTGAATGATTCGAAAAGATTTTTTAATATTTCAAGAGACCTCTAAAAATTTTAAAAGATTTATGGTTTGGAACAGTGATTTTTTAAGAATTCTAAATTTGAATAAAATTCAAAAGATTTGAATAATTTAAAACGATTTTTCAATATTTTAAAACATTTCTATGCATTTAAAAATATTTAAAAAATTTTTAATTTGCAACTAATAATTTTTTTAAGGAATTATATGTCTAAATTTAAAAAAATTCAAAACATTTAAATAATTTGAAACGATTTTTAAATAATTCAAGAGATTTTTACACATTTTTAAAAATTATAAAGATTTCTGTGATACTAGCCGGGTTGTAAGGGGTGTGTTCCGGCTAGATCTAAAAGGGTGGTGGCGGAATTTTTGTTTGTACTGGAGATGATGCGGCGCTAATCAGTGGATATTGTTGTTGATTCGGTGGTGGTGATGCGTTGAGATCAGGTGAGATCAGGTCAATTTGAAAGGATTCCAAAGTAATCTAAAGAAATTGGGGACATTTTTGAAAATTCCAAGAAATTTTCAAGAGCTTTAAAAAGTTTCAAAGGATTTTTAATATTTTGGGAATTCTCAAAATTTCCTAACATTTTTAATATATTACAATAATTTGAAGGGATTCCAAAGACTTATAAAGATTTTATTTTATTTTTAAATTGCAAGAAACTTTCAAGAGGTTAAAAAAGTTTCGAAGGATGTTTAGTATTTTGGGTATTTTAAAAATTTCAGAAAATTTTTTGCCAGATTTCAATAATTTGAAAGGATTCCAGAGGATTTAATAAATTTTAAGGTATTTTAAAAATTCCAAGAAATTTTCAAAAGATTTTTAATATATTGAGTATTTTAAAAATTTTCTAAATTTTTTAAAGAAATTTTAATAGCCTCAAGGATTTCCAATGAATTTTAAAGA
Source organism: Amphibolips quercusostensackenii (assembly GCA_032357855.1). Classification (NCBI taxonomy): domain Eukaryota; kingdom Metazoa; phylum Arthropoda; class Insecta; order Hymenoptera; family Cynipidae; genus Amphibolips; species Amphibolips quercusostensackenii. Next base: position 3,783 of record JAUELO010082408.1, on the reverse strand, counting down.
TTTTAGGATATTTGGAAAATTTCAAGACATTTTTTAGCGATTTAAAAAATTTTTAAAGGATTTTTAATATTTTTGGTATCTTTAAAATTTTCTAAAAATTTTAACAGATTTCAATAATTTGAAAGGATTCTAAAGTAATCGGAAGATTTTAGGGCATTTTCCAAAATTTCGAGTAATTTTGGTTATTTCCAAAATTTCCTAACCTTTTTTTCAGATTACAATAATTTAAAGGGATTCCAAAGAATTCTAAAGATTTTAGTCTATATTAAAAAATTTAAAGTTATTTTCAGGAGCTTTAAAAAGTTTCAAAAGATTTAAAATATTTCAGGCTGTTTTAAAAATTGCAAGAAACCTTTTTTATGTGAAAACTGACTCTCCATGGTTGAACATTCGTTTTTTTTTTGGCAAAAAAGTAATTTTCTTAGTTCAAAAATCATTTTTTGTTTGAAAATTTATTTTTTGTCCACAAATTTATTTCTTTGGTTGACAACTTACCTATTTTGTAAAAGATTCGTTTTTTTGAATCGGAATTAGTTTTTTCGTTTAAAATTTACCTTTTTTAAGCGAAAATTCAACTATATGGTTGAAAATTGATGTATTCTGTTGAAAATTCAACTTTTTGGAAGAAAAGTTACCTTCTTGGTTAAAAATTCATTTTTTTGTTGAAAATGTATTTTTCAAGTTGAAAATTTATATTTTTAAATGAAAATTCACTTCTTTGTTTAAAAATTTATCTTCTTTGTTAAAAGTTTTTTTTTCACTTGGAATTTTTTTGTGGAAAATGTACATTTTTTAGATGAAAATTTATTTTTTTGGTTAAAATTTTATTTATTTGGTTAAAAATTTATTTTTTTTAGTTGAAAATTTATTTTTTGGGTTGAAATTCATTCTTTGGTTTAAAATTTTTTTTTGCTTGAAAATTTATTTATTTTTTTTTTAAATTTGTTTAAAAAAAATTGAAATTAGTTTTTTCTTCGTTAAAAATTCACCTTTTTTGAAAGAAAATTGAATTAAGTGGCTGAAAATTTCTCTTTTTGAAAAAAATTGTTCTTCGTTGCTGAAAATTCATCTTTTTTGTAAAAACGTAATCTTCTTGGTTCAAAATTTCTTTTTTATGTTAAAAATATATTTTTTGGTTAAAAATTGATTTTTTTGATTAAAAATTGACCTTTATGGTTGAAAATTTATGTATTTTGTTGAAAAGTCCTCTTTTTGAAAAAAAATTATTCTTTAGGGTCTTTTTGGTAAAAAATTATTTTTCATGGTTGAAAATTTGTTTTTTTTTTGTGGTAGAAAAGTAATCTTCTTGGTTCAAAATTCATTATTTTGTTTAAAAAATTATTTTTCAGGCTCAAAATTTATTTTTTTTGTTAAAAATTTATTTCTTTGGTTGGAAATTCATTTATTTTGTTAAAAATTTGTTTTTAAAAAATTCAAATTAGTTTTTTGCTTTGAAAAATTACCTTTTTTAGATGAAAATTCAACTATATGGTTGAAAATTCATCGCTTTGGTGAAAAAATATTTTTCTTGGTTGAAAATTCGTCTTTTTTGTAGAAAAATAACCTTCTCGATTAAAAATTCATTTTTTGTTAAGAATTTATTTGTTAGAGTGCAAATTGATTTTTTGTTGAAAATTTGTATTTTTGGTTAAAAATGTATTTTTTTTTGGTTTAAAATCTATTTCTTTGTTTAAAAATTGATCTATTTTGTTAAAAGTCTTTTTGTCAATTAGAATTAGTTTTTTTCTTCGTTGAAAATTCACCTTTTTGTAAATAAAAATTTATGTATTCTGTTAAAAATTCGTATTTTTGGAAAAAAATCATTCTTTGTGGTTAAAAATTCGTCTTTTTTGGTAGAAAATTAATCTTCTTAGTTCAAAAATAATTTTTTTGGTTGAAAATTTATTTTGCAGGCTGCAAATTTATTTATTTTTGGTTGAAAATTTGTATTTTTTATTGAAAGTTAATTTTTTTGCTTGAAAATTTATTTCTTTAGTCAAAAATGTATCTATTTTGTTAAAAATTTGTTTTTTAAAAATTAAAATTAGTGCTTTTTGTTAAAAATTTACCTTTTTTAGATGAAAATTCAACTATGTGATTGAGAAATCATGTATTCTGTTAATAATTCATTTTTCAACTTTTCTTGGTTTGAAATTCATTTTTTTATTGAAAATGTATTTTTTAGGTTAAAAGTTTATCTATTTTGTTAAAAGTCTTTTTTTTAATTAGAATTATTTTTTTTTCGTTGAAAATTCACATTTTTTAGATGAAAATTCATGTATTCTGTGAAATATTCGTCTTTTTAGTAAAAAATTATTTTTCGTGGTTGAAAATTCTTTTTTTTTTTTTTGTAGAAAATTAAATTTTTTGCTTGAAAATTTATTTCTTAGTTAAAAATTTATTTTTTAGGTTGAAAATTTATTTTCTTCGTAGAAAATTTATTTTTTTGGTTTGAAATTTATTTTTTGGTTGAAAATTTATTTGTTTAAAATTTTATTTTGTTAAAAGTCTTTTTTTCAATTAGAATTAGTTTTTTTTCACTGAAAATTTACCTTTTTTTAGATGAGAATTCATGTATTCTGTTGAAAATTCGTATTTTTGGTAAAAAATTATTCTTCGTTGTTGAAAATTTATTTTTTTGGTAGAAACGTAATTTTCTTGGTTCAAAATTAATTTTTTTGTTTGAAAATTAAATTTTAGAGTGAAAATTTATTCATTTTTTGTTGTTAAAAATTTACTTTTTTTGGTTGAAAATTTACCTTTTCTAGATGAAAACTCAACTATATGGTTAAAAATTTCTTTTTGCTAGATAAGTAACGTTCTTGGTTTAAACATAATTTTTTTGGTGAAAATTTTTTTTGCAATCTTTTAATTGAAAATTGATCGATTTTGTTGAAACTGTTTTTTTTTTTATTAGAAATCATTTTTTTTTTTCGTTAAAAATTCATCTTTTTTAGACGAAAATTCATGTATTCTGTTGAAAATCCGTCTTTTTAGTAAAAAATTATTCTTTGTGGTTGAAAATTCGTTTTTTTTTGTAGAAAATTAATTTTTTTGTTTGAAAATTTATTTTCTTGTTTGAAAATTTATTTATTTTGTTTAAAGTCTTTTTTCAATTAGAATTATTTTTTTTTCATTGAAAATTCACCTTTTTCAGATGAAAATCCATGTATTCTGTTGAAAATTCGTATTTTTGGTAAAAAATTATTCTTTTTATTTGAAAATTCATCTTTTTGGTAGAAACGTTATCTTCTAGGTTCAAAATTAAATTTTTTTTTAAATTAAATTTTAGACTGAAAATTTATTCATTTTTTTTGTTAAAAATTTACTTTTTTTTGGTTGAAAATTTACTTTTCTTAGATGATAACTTAACCATATGGTTAAAAATTTCTTTTTGATAGATAAGTAACGTTCTTGGTTTAAACTTCATTTTTTTTCTGAAAATTTTTCTTTCAGTCTTTAGATTAAAAATTGATCTATTTTGTTAGAACTCTTTTTTAAAAATTAGAAATCATTTTTTTCGTTGAAAATTCATCTTTTTTAGACCAAAATTCATGTATTCTGTTAAAAATTCGTCTTTTAAGTAAAAAATTATTCTTCTTGGTTGAAAATTCGTTTTTTTTGTAGAAAATTAATTTTTTTTGCTTTAAAATTAATTTTCTTGTCTGAAAATTTATTTATTTTGTTAAAAGTCTTTTTCAATTAAAATTAGATTTTTTCGTTGAAAATTCACCTTTTTTTAGATGATAATTCATGTATTCTGTTGAAAATTCGTCTTTTTGG
>JAUELO010082159.1:0-18287 GCA_032357855.1 Amphibolips quercusostensackenii | reverse complement strand
GCATAGACAATTGCTGTACTTGTTGAGTTAAATCTCTGAGTTCATTGAAGGCGATCGCTTGAACGTCGTCCAAGTAAACATCATCCTCACCTTCAGTGCAAACTCTAAAGGACTCCATTATTTTAAATCAGAAAATTCATAATGCCGCTCATCAAAACCACAATTATTGTCACTCGACATAATTATTCCCTGGAGTTGTGCGTAATGCACGTGAAGATTGTTTACAAGAAACTTATTAATCATTTCGAAATAATCCCCGTAAAACTCATTTAGATTCTTGTACTTAAAATTGCAAGCGATATTATCAATATTATTGCAAGTCTGTGAATTCTCATTAGATATCAAGGATACTTCATGACGCATAATATTTTTAATCTTAAAATTTTTATTATTATTTAAATGATTAACATTTTTTGAACAAGTATCACCGGAATCAAGTTTATTAAATGAATAAAAAACACATATATCATTTACAAAAATATCATTTCAATTACATTCAAGAACAATTGAATCATGATCACTTTCGCCCTGAGAGGTGACTTGATTCTGATCAAACTTTAATTGCAATTCATAAGTATCAAGCAAAGGTAAACATTAATAACTAAGATTGCCAACCTTAACCGTTTGAATGTAAGTGTAATCACTTTTGTGTACGGACAATATCCTTTCAAACGGCACTCGACCGTATGAAATCAACTCGCCAGGAACCATTCTACTATTTACACTCGCTGTTAAATTTTCATAATCCGAAATTACTTTATTATTTAGTAGCCAGTCAGTATCTAAAATTATGTAATTTGAGAGACTTGACACAAAAAGAAAAATCAAAGAATATTCATCAGTTCCAATATGAACATCCAAACGAATTTGCTTTATTATTGCAGTGTCTTCCACCTAAATAGCTGTCAGTAGAATTACATCTGCAATTGGAAATTCAAGTAAAGTGTTTTGTTTCGACCAATAGTCATAAAAGTTTTCTGAAATGCACGCTATTTGGCTACCAGAATCGATTAACGATGAAACAGGAAAATCAAACATCAATAAAATGAGACGTGGATATTGTAGTAATTTTAGTAGGCATTTAGACTCTGTTGACATATTAGGATGTGTTACGTCATTTACTAGGTCCTTATCGGCATACAGTCCTTGACGCGTCGCCGGACCTCGCTGCACCGTGCCCCTCTTCGGTTTAAATTATACATGTAATTTGATGATGGTGGGTTTGGCACGTTTATATCACGCAGGTGAACAGTTCGGTTTATTTCCTGATTTGCAGTTCTGTTTATCGAAATAACTTTAGCTGAATGAAAAGGGAGAAGGTTGTCGTTTCTTCAGCAATGATTATGAGCACAAGTGCACACGCTCTGTGTCTTCTGTTTTGAACCTTTATTACGAGCCTCTATGTTACAAGTCCTGAATTTATTTCAATTTTAATTATCGATCTGCTTATTTTCATTAACATTGTTTTGTGCCAAATTTTGTTGACGTTTGTATAGTCTTTCACTTTCTTCGTAAGATAAATCTTAATGAGTTAACGCTTGACCAACTTTATTTGTATCCGTATAATCGATAGCAACAAGCGCTTCTCGTATTTGAAATGGCACGTATTATATGATTGCATAATTAATTTGATAATGGTCAGGGTGTGGCTAGAAATGTCAAGTATCTTTGACTTGAGATAAAAAATAACCTTGCACTGACCCAAAACTGGAATCGTACCTTTTAGCAGACCATTTTGATTGAATCTTAATTTGTTTTGGGATAAAATGAAATTCGCTTTGAAAACTTCTTTTGAAATTTTAATAATCATTTAATACATTTTGAAGAATTGTAAACCAAATTTTTCCTTGAACTTGCAGAGCGCCATCGACAACTATGAGTTTATATTGTTCAAGCGTTTGTTTAGACGTAAAGTAACTATCCAAAGCTCCCAAAAATTCTTTCGGATTTCTGGATTGGTTAGACTCAAAAACGGGGGGCTTAGATTTAATATTAATTAATTGCAGACTTGCTTATAAATTGTTTATAGTCTGTATTCCAGCATCCCCCTGTTGCAGTGGGGGTTAATTGCTTCTGATTTTGTATTCGAAGCCTAAATAATTCGTCATTTTGACGTTCGCTCAGCTGACGAAGTCTTTCGATTTCTTGGCGCAACCGGTCAACGGCGTTGTTTAGTTGGTCATTCGCATTTTCATTTACAGACATTTCGGCTGATAAACTACAACGATCATAGGATCTACCTAATCTTTGACCATGACTTCGTCTGCGATCCGTTTCTAAACGTTTATACAGAGAGAAACCTCTCGATCCGGTAATAAGTGAAGCAGTGTTGTTACTCTTAAAAATAAAGAAAAATCTAGACAAAGAAATCACTTACATTTATTGCAGTTATTTGCTGTAGGGCTAGGAATTAAACTTTTTAAGAGGTTCTACAAAAATGTTCATAACTACTCGTATGTCTGGATAGGACGTGTCACTTTAGTTTCATTCACTAAAAATGCTCTACAAAAAATAGAAGATTCAGATATTAGACCAAAAGTGGCAAAATACGTGGAAAATGTTTTATTTTTCAAATAATAAACAAAGATGAAAATAAGTGCCTTGATAAATAAATTGAAAAAATGATACTGAGAGATTTCACAAGCCTTATGAAGTTTAACACGTATTTCTCATATAGGAAAAAGATGTTTTTTTTTGTAATTTTTAATGAAAATCATTAATATTAGTTGAATCAAATTGAAATTCAATTCAAAGCTATTAAATTTTAAAACATTTTAGAGGATTGGAAATATTTTAGGGCATTTTGAATGATTAAATTACGTTGCTAATGGACTTAAAACGCTTAAGGGATTTGCAGAATGTTAAGGAATTTTATAAGTTTGTAATTTATTCAAATAATCAAAAGGAATTTTAAACGGTTTGAAATATTTGAGAGGATTATGAAGTTTTAAACGTTCTTTTGACAAATCAAAAAATCTCTAGATATTTCACAGGATTTTAATGACTTCAAGGGGTTTTGAAGGTTCTCTAAGTATTTCAAAGTATTTTAAAGATTTGGAATATTTAAAAAAATGCTAAGGAATTTTTAATTTAATTCAATAATTTAAAAGCGTTTCAAAGAATTCCATAGATTTTAAGTTATTTATCAAAATTTCAAAATATTTTCAAAAGCCTCATGAATTTTCCTTTATAAAGTATTTTAAAAGATTTTACAGGATTTGAAATAATGTGGCATGTTTTAGAAGATTCAGAAAAATTTTCAATTGATTTGATTAATTCAATTAAATTTTGAATATTTTGAAGTACTTGAAAAATAAAAAAGTATTTTTAAGGACTGTGAAAAGTTTAAAGGAATTTTAAAAGATTTCATAAAATTTTAAAATTTTTAGGTAAATTCAAAAAAATTCAAGAAATTTTTATTTCAGGTGAATAATTTGAAATGGTTTAAAATATTTTAAAGTTTTTTCAAAGTTTTTAAATGAATTTTCTAAAAGATAATTTTTTTTTCACGGATTTGCAAGGATTTAAATTATTCTAGGTATTTTGAAAGGTCTCAAGGTATTTTGATGATCCGTTAATTGAAAAGATTTTAGTAATTTTTAAAAGTTAAAAAAATTTCGAAGTATTTAGAAAGGTTTGAAAATATTTGTAGTATTTTAGTGTATTTAAAAATATTCTAAAAAATTTTCAATGAATTTAAATATGTTAGTTTATTATAAAAGATTTCAGGTGATTTTTAAGAGCTAGAGGGAGTCTTTTTAACTATTACAGTATTTTCATAGAATATGCACAAAACTATGGACTATGCACTATTTCCATGTAGTCATTAATGTAGCTTTACCAACAAACGAAGTTCTGCCAACCATTCTATTTCTGGATAAAATTCTTGAAAATTTATTTTCAAATCTTTGAAAATCTTATAAAACTCTATAAACCCCTTGACATTTTCGTAAACTATTGAGATTCTTTGTAATCTGCTAAAATAGCTTAGAATCTTTAAAATATTCAAAAATACCATGAAAATGATAGCAGCAAAATTAGCGTGGTTGGCATGCGATTGCTTTGCAATGTATGCGGTAAAACACTAATAGACAAAGTCATCAATAAAAACATTCTCAAAGAATGTGATAATAATTTTTTTTATACTGACAAATGTAGATCGTCGATGAACTTCATGATCGTTTCGATAAGTTATGATAAGTTTTGTATATACCAGCAGTACTTTTTCAGAATCATCAGGAAGACAAGGACGAGGAAGAGGAAGCCAAAGAAGAAGAAACAACCCAGCAGGTGATTTCGATTGGTCTGCATATGCAGCACAAATACAGCAACTATATCCTCGTGGTTTTGTACCTAGCGCTTACCCGGGTGCTGCAGAGGGGTCTTCACACCATGCGTATGGGACTCAGACTGGACAACAGATGCAGCAGGGTTATCCATATGCATCTCAGACTGCACCACAATATGTTCGCCCGGATTATCCATATCTACAAGAGCAACAACGTCAGTTAAACACTCACGTATTTCGTTAAAAATTCAAATTAACATTGGCAGAAAATTCTTTTCTTTGGTTGAAAATTAGTTTTTAACTGAAAATCCAACTATTACATTTTCCGTTAAAAATGTATCTTTTTTGAATAAAAATTTAATTACTTGGATAAATTTCTAATTAGCTTGTTAGGAATTGATATTTATGGTATAAAATTCTTTTATTTGATTAAAAATGATTAGGTTGGAAATTAAAGAACATTTAAAGACATTTTCAAGAGATTTAAATAGTTTGAAGGAATTTGAAAAAATTTAGGAGATTGTAAGATTTTAACAAATTTTTATTTCATTCAAATAATTCTAAGGGATTTTAAAGGTTTTCAAATATTACAGAAAATTTCAAAAGATTCTAATGCATTTTTAGAAAATGAGAAAAATTTCTAAGGATTCACAAGGATTTTAATGTTTTTACGTAATCAAATGAACTCCAAGTAATTTTAAGACGTTGGAAAATGTTAAGGTATTCCAAAGGATGTTGGAGAATCTTAAGTATTTTAGGGTATTCAAAAAAAATCTAAGGCATTTTATATTGATTTCAGCAATTTTATAAAATTTTGATCGAATCTAATAATTTTAGAGCATTTTAAAAGATACCAAGGTATTTCTAAAAGCTGTAATATTGTTTCCTTTTACAGCTTTTTTGTGGAATACTTACAAAACTATGAAATATGCATGTCAAAGAAGTTGTCAACGCTAACTTCAAAGTTTGCGGAAATAACAATTTTGCTAAGTTGTGCTAGATTTTTGCTCTATTGTGTCGTGGAAGATTTTTTTCAAATAAAAATTTGAGAACAAAAATAAAAAATTTTTGCTGTATCGTGAGGTAAAAACTTACAAAAAAATAGAAATTTAATCCCAAAAATAAAAAAATATATTTATGTCAGCCGCGCTATATTGAAATTAAAAAAATTATTCATTTTAGAATTTAAAAAAATGGAAACTTTTGCTGAGTTGTGGTAGGCAAGCACAATAATTATCTCTGATGACATTTTTTACTCGGTTTAATACTTTTCAAAAAAATAAAATCTTTTTGTACTTAAAACAAGTTTTGGACCAAAAATAAGAAAATACGCATTTTAAAAATTCAGAACTTGTGCTGAGTTGTGATAAGCTAGCTCAATAAGCATCCGCCATGTTAATTTTCACGAAAATTTATATTTCCAAAATAAATGCAATCTTTTAGGAATAAGGAAAAAAAATTCTTACACAACATTTTCAAAAATACGAATTCCGAAAATCTGTAACTTGTGCTGTGTTGTGCTAGGCTAGCACAATAATTATCTCTCAAAACGATTTTTACTTAAATTCATATTTTTAAAATAAATGCAATCTTTTTGGACTATGAATACATTTTGGACACAAAATATACAAAATACAAATCTGAAAGATCTGAACGGATATTTTTGAAGTAAATACAATATTTTTGAATTTGGAATCAATTATTCACCCAGAATTTTCAAAAATACGAATTTTGAAAATTTAAAACTTGTGCTGAGTGGTCCTAGGCTAACACAAGAATGACATGTAATGACATTTTTTGCAAAATATTATTTTAAGTGCAATTTTGCATTCCATATAATTATTGTGCTAGCGTAGCACAACTAAGCAGAAGTTTTAAATCTTCGAAATTCGTTTCTGGAAAATATTGAAACAAAAAAGCATTCCGAATTTTAAAATATAGCATTTTTCAAAATATTAATTTGAATGCAATTTTCATGTGAGATAATTATTGTGCAAGGCTAAAACAACATAGAACAAGTTTAAGATTTTTAAAATTCGTATTTTTTAAAATTCTGGATCAAAAACGCTTTCCAAACTCAAATAGACTGCATTTTTTTTTGAAGATATCAATTTGAGTAAAAAATGGCTTGAGAGATAATTATTGTGATAGTTTAGCATAATGAGGCACAAGTTTCCGTATTTCGAAATTCTAAAATTGATCATTTTTAAAAATTTTTCTGTTAGACGCTTTTTTCGAAAATTGTAAAAGATTTGACTGCGTACTTGCAGCACAATAATATGCATAGTAGGTAGGTGCTGGCACAATATTTGTTACGCAAACAAAAAATTGCGTGCGTGATATAAATATGTTTTTTTTTAATTTTTCGGCTCAAATTTCCATTTAAAAAAATGTTTGCGGCACAATGGAGCACAAATCAAGCACAGTTCAGTAGATTTTTCGATTTTGTTTTAAAACCAATGAGCGAGGCTGACATAAAAAAAAGTTTTTTTGATTTTTCGGCTTAAATTTTCATTGTTTTTAAGAAATATTTTACTCCACAATATAGCAAAAATCTAGTACCATACAGCACAATTTTCATTTTTTTGAAATTTTAAGTTAGCGTTGCGAACTTCCTGGACATGGACCATACACTTCTTCTATTGCGTCATTAATATATCTTTACCCACAAACGAAGTATTAAAAAAAAACTGAACCCTTATAGAATAATAATTAGAGCCCCCAAGAATACCTGGAAATTCATTAAAATTTTTCAAAATCTTTGTAAATCCCATAAAAAGTCTATGAAGTATATGCCAGCAGTCTTTTTACAGAGGCATCAACAATTCATGGAGAAGGAAATGGAGCAGGAGGATTTGGGGGTATGCTTCCGGACGTATCACGCAATTTAGACATTTATGAGTTTCGGGATGGGCAGCGAAGACGCTATACTGCAATCCAAGGGCAAGGGCAGGATGCAACAACCACGCATCCTAATGGCGGGGGTCGTCCTCCTTTACCACCACATACTTTTGAAGATATTACAACTGCAGCAGGCGCACTCATTTAGTTGAAAATTTATGTATTTTGTTGAAAATTTAACTAAATGTTGGTAGAAAATTCTTTTATTTGGTTAAAGATTAAGTTTTGAACTGAAAATCTAGCTATTCCATTCTCCGTTGAAAAGTTATCTTTCTTAACTTAAAATTCAACTACTGGGTTGACATAACAACTAACTTTATGAACATTCATTTTTCTGTTGGAAGATTTTTGTGCTTAATTAAAAATATTTTGCTTAAAAATTAAACTGTATTTTTCGTGAAAATTTGTCTTGTTAAGTTAATTAAAAATTATTAGTTTTGTTAAAATTCAATTTTTTTGTGGAAAAATTCAGATTCTTGTATGAAAATTTATCTTTTCAGTTTAAAATTAAAATATTTTGATGAAAATGTAACTAATTTGTTGATATTTTTTTTTTGTAAAAATAATTATTGTTTAATGCAAATTTATTTTTTCTTTGAAGATGCATTAGCTTAGTTCAGTTGAAAAACGATTTCCTGGGTTGAAAATTTATATTTTTGATTTAAAAATGAACCATTTGGTTAAAAATTAATCTACTTCTTAGAAAATTTGGTCACTTTGTAAGTCATTTCTTGGTTGGAAATTCAACTGTTTTGTTGGAAATTCATCTATTTTGTTAGTAATTAATGTATTCTGTTAAAAATTCATCCTCTTGGGTGGAAATTGAACCATTTAGTTGTAACCTTAACTAATTTGTTATAAAATTGAACCGTCTGTTTAGAATTTTATGTATTTTCTGGGAAATTCGTCTTTTTTATATGGAATATTATATTGCTTGAAATACAACAATTTTGTTAGAAAGTATCTTTTTTGGTTAAGAAGTCAACTATGTTATTGAAACTTTGTATTTCTTAATTGACCTTAACTACTTTTTTTAATAAAATCAAAATCTGTTATAGTTAAAATATAAACGATTACAATTTTCTTTGCGATAGAGGAATACGCAAGCCTTTGTAGCTTCACGGGTTATAATTTTAGGAGAAATTTTGCAGAATTTTTCTAAATTTATTTGATTTTAAACGATTTCTGAGTGAAAAAAAATTTGATTCTAAATAACCAAAATTTTTGAATTCAGGAATAGCATTACGCAATAAAAAATCCTGTAAAAATATTTCGAACGAGGCATCTCTTATAAAAAAGGTCTTTTTAGCGTCTTAAGTAGGAAAACAGGGTTTAGTTAATAATTTTCAACCTGCTAGAAATATCTATAAAGTGTTCTGGAAATATTTCATAAGAAAGTTACAAATGTCTTTTTTGAGTAGACTGACCCGAAGCATGCAGAGAATTCGACTTAAATTGAAAAAAGATAACAATTTTCCTACCCTCATAGGTTGAAAGTTATGACACTTTTTAAAAAATGCTACAAAATACTGTAACTATATGTGACATATAGGAGCTATTTTGATTAATGTCTGCAACATTTTCTCGTAATTTCAACAGGCTTGAATGTACAGATACAAATTTTAGAATTTTATTTTTTATCATTTTTATTGACAAAATTCAGGTTTCTTTAAAGATTTATAACTTAGAATTTACTAGAGATAGAAGGTTCTTCTTTTTCATTTTTTGCAGGATTAAATCCAGTTAAATTTTGCTTTTAGAGATTTTGCTTTTTCGAACTATATCTTAAACTATGCACTATAATTTTATTTTATTAATCCATTGTTTAAAATGAAACTGAAAAAAGTATATAAGCACTTTTACTTTTTTACAAAGTCATCAATGAAAAATTTTCTCAATTTGAGCTTTCAGAACATCGAAAACATATATATTATCCAAGTTTTCCTTCTAATCACGGATGTATGTATTTATAAATGTGCCGATATATTCTCAAGTGTTCCAAAGTATTCTTTCAGAATATATTTCTCATGCATGCTAAATGAAAGTGGTCAACCCCTTGTAATAATAATTTTTTTATACTTGGAAGATGTAGGTCTAACACCTGTCATTGCAACACATGATCAATTTGATGAACCCCCACCTTATGCCACACCCAATGCATACGGACAGACTGCACAGATAAGAGAGCATCTCAGGCAAAGAAACAGCAGATCATCCAGCAGAACTGACTCTGAAGGGTACAATCCTGGAACCATTGCACAAGCAAGATTTGGCAACATGCCTCCTGCCTCCAGCACACCACACGCAGGCGTTACCCCTCCTTACGTAACATACGACGCTGCTGGTAAGCAAAATCCTTATTTCACTGCAAAAAATAGAGATTTTTTTTTACAATATTATTTTTTGCGTATCCTGTTTTGCAATAGGATAACTTCATGCTTTCATTTTCAATGCAAAACAAATGTATCTAGGTTTCCATCAGTGGCCTCAATTTAGTACCACTCGAGACTGTTTTTCTGTCTTATTTCAATACTAAAGATTAGCCCTAAAATAATATTTTATTATAGGTTCTCCAGGGGTTTATTCAGCTGGAGCTCAACGGTTCTATGACGCATATCAGCATTTAGCGAATCCATCGCAAAATCCTTATGTGCGTCCTCCGGAATCAGGGACTGATGATAGCGATGAAGTACAGTCACATCTACATATACAGAATCCACCGCACTCCCCACGCTATAAATAAGCATTTTTATCATCCCGATAACCCATTTCTCTATGAGGAGACTCGGAATCCTTTCTATCGTCCCCCACATGGACGATAAGCTTTCAGGAGCTGTCAATAATACAAACATGTATGTTTTTGAAATGTATCTTTTATGTACTTTTTTTTAAAATACATACATTTTCCACTGGCAATGCTGTATTTATGATGTCTTTTTCTCCTAATAACTGTGTTTATTATAAAAGAGTATTAACACAAATATTTTTTACTTTTTAATCTTCTTTTTTTCCTAATTGTAGAAGATTCTATACTCTAATTGCTTAAATCAAAATTTCTACGATTTAAAGTTAAAGATATTTTTACTGAATAATCATTTAATCTTATTGACAAAATAATCCCCCCAATAGATAAATCAGATAATATTGGCTGATTTTCAGCTAAATGATAATTCAGTTTTGACTGATTAGCTCACACGGTATACCCTAGGATATCAAGCCGTTGCAGTTATTCTGAGTACTACTGAACTTCAAATCAAAATGATCTTCTATTGCGGTTCCAAATTAATTATTGCACATCTAAAACAGTTAAGTTTTTAGTTAAAAAATAAATTTTTAACATTAAAAAAAAATTTTCGAAAAAATATTTGAAACTTAAAACTGAAACTATTAATGTTATAACTTTAAATAGATTTTAATAAATAAAAGAAATTTCAAAGGATTTCAAACAATTAAAATGTTCTGAATATTCAAAAAGATTTCAATATTTTTCAATATTTCAATATTTATAGTGATTTAAAAAAATTGTCATAAGGTTTCAAAAAATTTTCCAGAATTTCAAAAGATATGGAACGATTTTATATGACTTATAAGGTTTTTCGGATATTTAAAAAGATTCCAAGAGAGTTTTAAAGATTTTAAGACCTGTTAAAGGGTCTCAGGGTATTTAAATAATTTTTTTTATGATCTCAGAGAACATTGTTAGGTTCTTTTCAGTTAAAATTACTACAAAGTTGTTGAAAATTCACGAAATTTGTTACAAATTCATTTTTCTTGAAGAAAATTCTAGATTTTTATCAAAAATAGTTTAGTTGCAAATTTAACTATTTTCAATAAAAAAATTGTCTTAAGGACCAATTATTAAGTTAATAGGATGAGGTACTAATATTTTATTAATTGGCGCATCTAAACATTTTTTTTAGTATTCTTGGAAATTCGCTTTTTGGGCTAAAAGTTGATTTTTTAACTGCAAATTCAATTATTCAATTTTTGACCAAAAAATTTTCTTTCATAGCTTTAAAAAAATTATTTATTTTGCTTGAATTTTGTTATTTTGTAGAAAATTAAGGTTCTTACTATAAAGTTCATGTTTTTGCTTAAAAATTTAAGTATGTTGGTAAAAATTTAACTATGTGATTTAAAATTCATGTACTTAGTTAAAAATTCATCTTTATAGGTAAAAAAATAATCTTCTGTAAAAATTGAAATATATTGGTTACAAATATAACTATTTTGTTGAAAATTCTTTCTTTGATAAAAATCAATTTGCCGAACTGAAAATTTTACTGTTCCATTATGATTTTATATTCATCAGCGTTAGTTCGAAATTTATATATTTATTTTTAATTTTATTTTTAACTGAAAATAACCTTATTTCAGTTACAATTTTTTTATTTTAGTTAAAAGTTCTTTTATTTTGTCTAAAATTTAATTATTTCGTTGAAATCAAAGAAAGAATCTTAAAAATTGGTCACTCTTGTAATTAATTTTAATCTAGCAGCAAGACATCACTCTTACCGTAAGGTTGACATCGACTGATGCAGCATTAGACTAAGTTTCCGACCGTTGAACGGATCAAGTCGTGCAATAGTCAGTGCGACACGATCTTACGGTAAGAGTGGAATGCTAAAGGAGATTCCAAATAATCTTGCAGTCAGTCTGCACACTCTTTTATTTTTTGGTCAATTGGCAGCAAGGTTAGAATAGTCTTGCTGGTAGATTTTTTTTGCTGTGTATGATTGAGAAAGTATTAGAATTATCTGAAATTTGAGACCTCAATTTTTCAACGGATCTTTACGTTCTAAGACCTTCTTATACAGAAAATGAATTTTTTTGCGATAACGTCTGTCTGTCTGTCCGTCCGTATACATGATAGATCTTAAAAAAATGTGCAGAAAATCATTCCTTGGCACACTTTCTTTGGGTCCTAAAAGAAAGAACAAGTTTGTTATCCAGCTATTTTGGATAAATATGTAAAAAGTGAGAACACTTTAAATATTTGAGTTGTAGTTTTTTCAAATTTCAAAAAAAACAAGAGAAAAAGCAAAAACCCCACTTGTGAAAAAATTGTGTTTGGCGATTTTCTAACGCTAATTATGATTTTTTTGCAATTTTATAAATACAAATTATCTGAAATACATAAAATACTACCTTATACTGATAATTAGATGTTAAAATTAATTCGAAAGCAACTTTTTATCGTTTTTTTCAAGTTTTTATTGGAATAGAGTGATCTAGTCGCGGTTTTTCTGAATTCCTAAACTTTTTGATAACTTATCAGTTAAAAGAAAGCAATAATCAATTTTATTCTACAAAAATAATTGTTTAAACAATTTATTATTATTTTTAATATTGGTCTCTTCGAATATTTCTAGAAAGTTAAAGTATTTTTTACATAATTCTACTTTATGATTGGTGTGAGGAGATAATTAATTTAAATTAGCAACCATAATTATTTTAGCAATTATCTATTATTTTTATTGATATTGTTTTTGAATTATGTTACAAGTTTTTGTTATTGCGAAGTTATTGTTATAACAAAGTTTCTGTTTTATTTCATTTGAATACCAAAAAGAAAACTTTAAATCAATTTCTTCATAATTCACAATTGATTGGAATGGCCAGCGAATATACATTTGAAATTTATATAGCTTTTACCCATTTTCCGGCAGTATCGCGGGTACTGGGAAATTCAAACCAAGAAAAACAGATCTAAGAGGTTGCATAAAATAAAGGTACACTAAATTTCATAAATAGTCCATAATTTTATTAAAAAGAGATGAGATAAGGCTCCCAAAAACTACAAAACATCGAGGACTCGGCTTATAAAACCAAACTAAATTCATCACGACTTCATATGGCTCAGACTAGTAAGAAAAAGAGCACAAATCCATGAGAAAAAAAAGGCTCCTTATGCCTAACAAGTTAGAATACAAAAATTAGTTAATTACATTTAACAAAAAGAACTACATTATCCGAGTTTGAATAGCGAGAGCAAACAAATGAGCGAGGATTCCGCTCTGGATCAAACAAACCAGTAATATAAATCGCCGCAAATATTGACGCCTTTAGGAGCACAAACGTTAATCAAAATTACTAAAACAAGTGATGCCGCTTACCATTATGAAGTGTTCCTTGGCAGTGTCGTCCAGAAACAGAAGCAGATTCCAAATTCAAAGGTGCATTGAAAAAAACAATCAATGTATCACTCCTTGATAATGAACACGCTAATACAAAGCTAAGACTTCCTCACACGAGGCTCAAATGAAAAAAAACACGGAGTTCGCTTTGCTTGACGGTAGGTAGGCCGCCAAATTCATCGCCTCCTGCGCGTGTAATCAAGATGATGCTTCTGCGCTGACGCAGTGTCATGGCAGACAGAGGAAGATTTCGGGTCTCTTATGCACAAGTGATGGTGATAGTTGTGTTGCGACTGTTGAGTTTTGACTCACCCACAAGTATTTTAATACACAGATGCAACCTTCAAGCCTCTTTAGATTTTTGAAGAAGTCCTCGAAATGAACAACATAACAAGATAACTTCAATTATAATTAGAGTACATTGCACGTAACTCGGGTGAGGCGCTAAATTCAAATGTTGGACAGCCACGGGCTGCGCAGAGTCACAAACCAAGACAGCCAACTTCATGGTTTAGTTCGTGTGCCACTGCCACTCCGCTGAGTGGTGACGTTAGGTAGCTATTTTTTACAACACTATTTATCTGAATGACGAAGCGATTGTCATAAAAAAATTTATTGCTTGATAGATTCAAATTATATTTGACTGAAGCATAATAGTATCCTATTATAGGAGTTTAAGGACGGTGTTCTTCATTCTGAATACAGAGATTTACTTAAATGAATGAATAAAACTGAAATATTCAACGTGTCGTCAGAAGAAAAAAAAATAAAATGAACCGCCGTTCAGAAAAAATTATCTTAAATCTCGGTGCAGTAAAGTTTACTACCTTTTAAACATTATATGACACTTTCATCTATCGCGCATATGTTTTAGTGGTAGAAACAGAGTTCATTTGGACTTTTAAGGACAAAGAATCTGGAGAGACGTTTTAAATATCATCACACAAGAAAAACGCAGGTATAATATTTTTGACAGAAGTCTTTTTTGTTGCACCGCTAATGTCAATTTTGTAAAATTTATCGGGTACTTAGTTAACGATCTTATGCGGTCTAGTATACGGACGTTCGAGTAATTTTTTTGTTTCTTCGCCACAAAAAAATACGTGTGTGCAAGAATTTGAAATCTTATGCTCTCCTTCTGTATTCATGATCAATCGGTACCGGCTTGATTCTTGCGATATGCTCTCGAAATTCCTCAAGGAAATTTTTAGGGTCTGGAGTGAAATCTTCCGGCAAGACGAACTCCCAAGGAAACATTATAAGAGTAACTTAAAAAAATTTCGCATGTGAGAAGCCTATGTCCAAAACATTCACATGAAGACCGAGCATCACCGTGGACAGTGAGGAAGTCCAAACAACATCGGCACGGCACATGATTCACTGGTCAACAAAATGTGACCTATGTGCTCCTGAAATTAAATATGTCACTTTCAAAGTAATTTTTTGTGCTGAATCTGAATCTGGCCTCCATTTCACTACAGCACGTCAGGTTTTTAAGATTTTTTGGATCAAATTTTTTTTTAATTACAAATCAGGAGATAGAATGTTGTGAAAAATTTTTTCGATGAGAATCAATATATGATTTCGATGCGCTTCTTGATGCCGAATTCCACGGCGGGCTTGTTTCTGTGATATCTTATACGGTTGCTGAGAAAATCTAGAAAAACTGAGTCTCTTTCTACGGAGCTGCGAATTTGACGGTTTCCACGTACTTCAAGCAACTTATTGTACTGTATCTAGTATTTCATTGCACCACAATCTTCAATATCTGCTTTTTTTCAGCAGGTTTTAGTCACGCAGGCGTCACACAGGCGCTGCACACGTGATACAAAGGGTCGGTCAAGGGAAAGTGTACATAGCGCATGCGCAACTCCACTCTACTATAGCGCATGCGCAACTCCCATATACTTTAGGACTAGAAATCATTCCTATTAAACCCCAATTCATAAGCGCTGATTGTGAGCTATCATTTGACACTTATTTTGCTACAATTGCAAAATTGAGCGCAGTTGCAAAAATCATCCCGATAGCTTCTGCTACGTTTGCGGTGTTTTTTCTTAAAAAAACAAAGACAAAAAATTTCCTCTGCAATGCTAGAAAGTAGCGAGATATTTTTTCAGATTGAGGCAGAAAATGGAGGAAAATATTAGATGCTAAACAATTGCTGCTAGACTTGTGCCTTTTTATCGAGGTCAGTATATAGAGGGAATTTCGATCATATGCTCACTTTTCGTGCCCCTACTTCTTGAAGAGAAACCCTGAACCATATCGATAATTGCTATTTCTGTTTGATAAATGTAAATGGCTACTCATCGAGAAGAAAGCAGAAGGAATTAATTATTTTGACGAAAATCAAACTATGGAACATGAGCTGACCAGAAACTTGCCACAATTATTCGATTAAAAAGAATTGAATGATTTGATAAGAGATCTAAATTCATCTAAAAATGAGGCTGAAATCGTAGGCTCTAGACACATGAAAAAAAATTTGCTTGGAAAAGATGTTAAAATCCCTTATTATCGAAATTAAGCTAATAATTTAACTCCACCTTTTTTTAAGCTAAGATAGTCTCGTCTAATGCAACGATGTAGATGGACTGATAAAGGCCATTAGTCATGAATATCAATCAGAGAACTGGTATAAATTTATTAATCGAATTAATCGATACAAATACAGTTTCAAAACTGTTCTCTTGCACAGCGGAAACGAATATCTATTAACACCTATAGCTCATGCCACCAATACGAAAGAGTGCTATGATGTCATAACACTTCTACTAAACAAAAATGATTACGAGCTACATAAATGGTTCATCTGTGGTGATTTTAAAGTAATAGGAATTCTCTTCGGATTGCAATCTGGTAACATAAAACATTGTGGCTTTCTATGCACCTGGGACAGCAGAGCACGAGATAAATAGACAGTGTTAAAGTTTGGCCAGCGTGACAGATGTTAGAACCTGAAAAAATGAACTTTTCTCAAAACCCGCTGGTTGATCCCCAAAAGATCTTTCTACCAGGATTACATATAAAGCTTGGGATTGTGAAAAATTAAGTCAAAGCAATCAAGAAGAACAGAAAAGCAGGCCTTCTTTTTTTTTAATAGGAAATTTCCTGAACTTAGTGACGTAAAAATGAAAAAGGGAGTTTTTGCTTGACCATGAATTCAACAACTGATGCTAGATGGCGATTTTAAAAAGATCTTAACTGAACATGAAAGACAAACATAGTTGTCAGTAAAAGCTGTTATAGACATTTTCTTAGGAAACAGAAAATTCAGAAACTTCAAAAACTTGATCAATACGATATTGAAAAACCTCAAGGAAATGAAAGTAAACATGTCACTGTAAATTCACATGATGCTCTCTCACTGAGACTTCTTCCTAGAAAAAATAGAAACAGTTAGTGATGAACATGGTGGAAGATTTTATTAAGATATCGCTACAATCGAGCAGAGGAACAAGGTAAATGGAGTGTACAAATTTTAGCAGACTACTGTTGGAACCACATGACTGATGAACTAAATGCTCACCATCGTCGAGCATGCAAGAGGAAAAGTTTCTGATCACAAGCAGAGATTTATTATCATTTTTGAACAGGACCCAACAACATAAAGAACAGATATTTTGAAGACGCAGTACAATGATTCGCTTCAAGTACGTGTAAGCCATCAAATTGGCAACTCCGTAGAAAGGGACAACTCCTCTGCCATGTATGTTTTAAGCGGTGATAGCCTGAACCCTATTATTTTAAATTTCCTCAGCATTGAAAAACGAAGAGAATGACAACTGGAACAGTAGGAAAAAATTTTGTTTAGACAGATATGCAGTTTTTTGTAAAACCACTCAGTTTTTCTACATTATTTTGGCAACTGTATAAGGTATTACAGAAACAAGCGCGCTGTTGGATTTGGCATTAAAAAATGCATTTAAGTCATATATTGACTTTCATAAAAAAAGTTTTTTACAACATTTTATCTCCTGATTTGTAATTTTTCAAAAATAATTTTGATCTAAAAAATCTTGGAAACCTGAAGTGCTGCAGAGAAATAGAGGCTAGATTCAAAATCAGCACAAAAAATTACTTTAAAAGTTACATGTCTCATTCCATGAGCACATAAGTCACATTTTGTTGACCAGCGTTACATTTTTCAAACTGGCATGTTATTGCTCTATCATAACATTCGCGTCGGAACGACAAGTGGTAGTTCAGATCCTTTTACAGAGATTATTTTAAGCAATGCGGTGAACAGCTAAGACTCAAATTGGCTCCTCTGATCGGTCGTCAAAGTCTTGAGAGCTCTGAAGCACAAAATCCAAGAGTCAATGAAATACCCACAAACCGTTTTACCTTTAATATCTTTAAAAGAAACGGTCTCAGGGTAACTCGAAAATCTATCAATCGTCCTCAGACATTAACGAGATCCATTGCTGGTCGGAGGTGGACCAACAATGTCCATATGGATGTGTCTGAACCTTCCGTCAAGTGCCACAAAGCGCTAACAGTATCAATGGCCTATATTTATTACCGAAAAGCTTTTGATTTACACTCCCATAGACTTTACATCTATTTTTTGAGAAGAGTAATGGTTCATCCACACATTGTGAGATGCATAGAGTGATTGATGCTGCTTTGGAAAGCAAGATTTACTATCTCATCTAGAAAATATCATGTGGCAACTAACACCGTCACCTTTCAAAGAGGTGTGTTTTAAGGCGACACCATAAGTCCTCTCCTCTTTTGCCTCACCTTATTGCCACTATCTCTCGCACTACGTCATTTCGAAGGGTACTTCTGTGGCAAACCTGGAAATCGAAAGCATAAGGTCACTTATGTATTTTACATGGATGATCTTAAGATCTATGCTAAAAATAAAGAGAAATCACATCTAGCTCTAGGTATTGTCGAGAAATACACCCAAGAGATTGGAATGGAGTTTGGGTTAGAAAAATGCGCCAAGG
>JAUELO010081915.1:0-18292 GCA_032357855.1 Amphibolips quercusostensackenii | reverse complement strand
TTCACTTATCAAGTAAAATTTCATTATTACGAATTTGGATTTCAAAGGCACTGCGATTTGGCGCGACCGAATATATAGTAGCTTGTCGCGCCTCTACGAGTATGTGGAAGAACCAATCGCTGCATATAGCGCCTCCAGAAGTATGTGGAAGAACTAAAAGCTATATATATATATGCAAAACACAAACTTGCCTGCGCGATCTATTTATATGCAATTTAGCTGCAATTTAGATGCCCAATTCAATTTACAACTGCCCGACATGGGTAGAACTACCCTTTACGGTATACCCTGGCGATTATAGCCGGTCGAGAGAAATTAACAATAATTAAAATATCCAGGAATTGAATTTAAATATGCTGCATCAGATTCATTTGATAATTACGGGACGATAAAAAAAAGAGAGAAAAAATCGGTTAATCCGTTTAATTTCTATTGAGAGTTTTGGTCATTTTGCATTCACTGTAAAATTATCTTCAATGTTGACAATATTGACCGATTTACCTAATCATGTATATTCATTATTTTTTAAAAATTATATCAGGAAATTTATTCAGCTAATGAAAATCCAATTGAGCCATTTTTGCGTAATTTTCATCGCGTAATTATGATAGGTCATCCATTGGAGGTAAAGGAGATATCCACTGCGCTCGTGTGTATATTCACTGTCGACGGGTGATTTAGTTTGGTATTTATCGAAAGACGAAAGCAAATGCAATGAGATCAGATAATTGCACATTGAATTAACTAATTAATTATTCACTTTATGATTATTAAATTAATTATCATAGAGTTCAATAATATTAATTAATTGAATACTTGATTATTAACAAATTAAATTTTTTTCAAAAAAACCGCAACTATCATCAAGCAAAGAGAATATTATTAACAATGAGAATGAATTATTTATGCAATTATTAATGTCAACTTGAATTAATTATTACTTCAGTCTAAGTGAAAATTTCACAAATAGTTGAAAATTTCATTTTCAAGAAGGGTTACATCATGTACCCTTCTTGAAACTGGGAGTGCCTGTTTTTAGTTCACCATTGGTACTCTCACACTGGCGGGTTGATCGTTTCCAGGCGCACAAGTACAACATACTTTCGATTATGAAAAAAAAACAAGACCATTTAAAAAAAAAAAAACCAAGCTCAAGGACATTCATTTTGTCTTTCGGATTATGTGGTTAAAATATCACATCAAGCACATCCTTGTAGAAGTGTCATCAATAATAAAATACATGGGCTAAAAATCAAGGCTGAGGAAGCACCTTATGTGCACCGAACTAGGTGTACACCTTCTCAAAGGTACTCAACTAGGTCTGGCAAAAATTAAACGTCTCGAACCCGTTTTAGTTATATTTAGACCTTTTTTTGAGATAAAAACTAGTATTTTTATTCAGACACATTCTGAAGCACAGAATCTTTGTGAAAATCAAGGACGAAAAAATCGGGTATCATGTATTAGGTAACCAATGTAGAAAGGCGACAAGGACGATGAAATTATATTTAGTTCAAAAAAATAAAAAAATAAACGATTTTCGGAGTTTGCAAGCGATTTTGGAAGGCATTATCATAAAACCATTCTTCGAAAATCACGTAAACGTGTTTTGTAACTTTTAAACTTCAACTCCGTCCCACCATGATCTATGTTTATTCTTAATTATGATTTATTCAATTATTGATTTTTTCTTACACTTCTATCATGGGCTAAGTTCAGTATTTCTCATAAGCTAAATTAAATCCTTCAATTAGACTTTTTTAGCAAAAAACTGAAATGTAGATGTATTTATTAAGCGTCTAGTTACCAAATATGTAAAATATAAATTCTGTAAGAAAATTTTAATAGAAGATGTGTATAATTTTTATTTTTTACACAGCTTCAGAATGACGCACATTATGAATTTGATTCCGTTTAGCAGTATGATATTAAAGTAGCACGTCTCATATATATTTTAAAAATATATCTTTGAAGAATATCATTTTCAAGTGTAGAAAAGTAACCAATGAAATTTATTTATTTTACAAATCTAAAATATATCAAGTCAATTTCGAAACGAAGTTCGGACTTTAAAAAAAGATCCTTTCACAACGTTATATTATAATTAACAACGTTAAAATGCAAGGTTTACCGATGTCGAATTCCAACCCTAATTTGAAATGACTTATACGCATTTGATGTATATTAACATATAAAATGATGACAAAGAAATGTTACGTATAATTTCAAATATTATGCAAATATTTTATGTAGAAATAAATAGGTGCAATTATTACAAATCTGATGTTATGTCAGCTTTAAAACATCTCACTTTGTTAAAATAAACTAATGCGTAGGCATGTAGCTTGAATTTATTAACAAATTTTAAAATATTTTGACAACAATAACAATAGTTAGTTAGTTTTGATGTGGGCGGGTGGGCCCGTGAGGTCTCCCCTGACATCCAAGCGTTAAAGCCTATTGTGCCACACCCGTGTTTATTCTCAAGGCACGACTCCGAATCCAGCAACCTTCACTGAGTACTGATGACCTCTGAGGTCATCAGTTAGATGCACAGATTCTAAGTTCTGACTGGTGTGTGATATAAGTGTACGTGTGTGTTCATTAATCAAAATCGATCAGCAATCTCCGAGCGTGAATCCCCCGTAGAGGCCTCAAGCTCAAGGAGATCGATAACTTTTTTTCGAGTCTTCTCTTAATCAACTAGTGAGCCCCAAGGCTAGTTCCCTCGACATGAGGCCTATACCTTAGTACGTAACCAGCCTTTTCTAAAGGTCCTATAGTTTAAGGTTAGCTCCGAAACACCGAAGCCCCGGTGGAAGTGAATACAAAAATTTCCATTAGTACCGTATGGTGGATCGAACCCCAGACCTCCTGCACAGAAGTCTGACGCGCTATCGTCTGAGCCACCGAGAATTCTTTTAACAATGACAATAACAACAATAATAATTTTATCGTCTTTATCGCTTTCTTAAATTGGTTATCTGATACGTGACACTTGTTTTTTGACATCTTAGACTTTGACGACGATTCTGTGATTCAGAAAGTGCCTTAATAAAAATGCTAGTTCTTTATCTCAAAAAGGAAGTTTTATTTGTTCCCAAAATGCCTTCTCTGCATCAAAATACAACTAAAATGGATTCGGGACGTTTCTTTAACGACAGCGAACTTTGGAGCATAGCTTTTTATTGAAAAAATAATAGGAAAAATCTAAAAAAATTCTTGGTGGTACTTTAACATTTCTCAACACATTGCCGTTACAGCAGAATATAACAAACTGTTCGTTTTTTGTACATAAATATGCAAATGTACTATCTTCAGTTCTAATGCAGATAATAAAGTGATTTAAATTAGAGGTAGTTAGTTAAACTATCTGTAATTATTTACAATTTAAAAGAAGTATGTGCTACGGTTTGTCCTCGTTCAAATTGCGATATTGAAAGACAGTTTTTTATATTGGAAAGCAGGTGTAACAAGCCAGCGGGGTACCTTTTTCATGGGATCGACCTTGTCTTTTCTCAGAAAAATTTTGAAAGCACATATATTTATATGATAGCCCTGTAAATCATATTCACATAATTTCCCTGTGTTCGCATCAATCTCTAACATTCAAAGCAGTAGTTACAGTCATATTTTTCACAGTTATATATCAGCATATTTAAAACACGTAATACCGTCGAACATGGATTTGAGCCCGGTTTTGGTTCTGACCTTCGACCCAAATACAAGCTCTTCGAACGCAAACAGTTAGGGCCGTGTCGGGATATTGCGCAGCGTTCGCAGTTATCCAGCTAGGCCGTAAGCCCCCCGTGGCTCGTCTCATCAGAAACCGCCGCGCGGCGTCAATTCTCGGAAGGCTCTAATTTAGTTTCTTCTCATCCAAGTTCGACTGTACTTTAGAAATTTATTCGTTGAAAGTTATTTATTATTATTTTTATAAAACTACATGAGGCTCAAACTTGTAAATTTCTCTACTCTGTTACTGTCAAAATGTTCTGTAATTTCACTTCTGCAAACTTTCGGCACATTTTTACACCAGCTGTGTAATAATTGACTTGAAATTTAGAAAACAATTCTTCAAATATTTAATATTTTTACTGACGAGTGTGACTACGCAACAAATCAGCAGAGTTCTATCTGATACTTGCGTAACGTGTTGGAAAGAGATTCCGATTTATTTATACAGTACGTTTCAGCAAACAAATAAACGATCGGGTGAAAAATTAAATAAGTCAAATATTGTTTTAAACATTTTACATAATTTTTTATCGATATAATTTTAATATTATATGAAAAAACTCATAAGTTAATTACAAATTTGAAAAATATAATTCGAGATTCAAAGACGAAAGATATTATCAAGTAAGGAAATTATTTTCTAATATTTTTTTAACTTTAAAATCAATTTTATAATTAATTCATAATTATAATATCATCATTTTTGTTTGAAAAATTCTATAAAAATAGTCAAAATCCATTTCTGCATTTGATAATATTTTCATGAAGATAACAGACCTAATTAAAATAATTAATTCATTTATTAATTATATTTATTATATAATTAATTTTATCATTTTTATATAAAAAATTCTATAGAAATATCCAAAATCCATTTCTGCATTTGATAATCTTTTTCTAAAAATAAAATTATATTTCACAAGCAGAATCTATTTTTTGGTAGATATTTATGATCAAATGAAGAAAAGTGTTGACAATTTTTGCTGACTAGTTTTACTCTATTTATGACTATTGCTCAATTTTATGACAAAGTAAAAAACCTGCAAAAAAATAAATTAAATATTCTTCTATCATACATACTATTAAATTTTCCTTGTGGTATTTTGACGTGACGTGGGACGAACAACCCAGCCTTAGGTCCGATGAGAACAACGGACGACTACAGCCGCTTACGGTCAAACATGAACGATAGCAATGAATAATAACCGTATTATGTGTTATTTTCATGTTTTATTACGATTTATGAAACAAAAGTGAAAGAGGCCTGAAACAACTATCAGAAAAAACTGTCGAATCGCAAGCATCTAGTGGCGATCAACCGAGCCAATCGTATTAGAGCTTCGACGTATCACACAGGCACGACTAGTGACAGTGTTTGTGCAAGATTCGAAAAAAATCACCTAAATTTAAGCTTAAGAAAATTCAATTTTGGTTGTGGAGCAATGGTGATTCTTTAATTTGATAGGGGAGATCTTCATAATTCAGAATCACATATTGTCACATATCACATATCACATATTATCATATACACAAGGATTCCAATAAAGGAGCAGTTTCGGGAATTGCCTCGCACTGACCTTGCTCCTAAATTGGAATTTTTAAACGTAAACAGTCAGGGCCGTTTGAACCATTTCTGTTGGATTATTCTCCGTAGTGAAAAAAAAACATTTTTTAAATTTTGTCTTTAGAAAATCTTTAGAAAGTCTTCAGAATTAAAAGTATTAAGTTGAATTTTTTTACAAAAGACTTGATTCTTTACCTAAAAAAATGAATTTATAAGAAAACGTTAAATGATCAACGAAATAGTTTAATTTACAAAGAAATGAATTTTTGACAGAGTAGTACAATTTTCAACAAAGTATTTAAATTTTAGACTAAAGACATGAATTATCAACTAAATATTAAGTTAAATTTGCAGCCAAAAAGACGAATTGTATACAAGACAGTTGAATTTTCAACCCGCAAATATGCTTTCGCATGAAAGAAGCTAATGTAATAATTTTCTACAAAATATTTAAAGTTTAAAAAGTTCAATTTTTTATCAAATCGTTGAATTCTCAGCCAAAATAGTGGCATTTCAAATATAAAAAAATAATTTTTCACATTTTTAATCAGAAAGGTAATTTTTAACTTAAAAATTAATTTCCAGTCAAATATTATATAAGATAAAATTTCTTACGAAAGAGGTGCGTTTTAAAACTGAAAACACGAATTTTCAACACAATAATGAAATAGCCAAATTTTCATAAAATAAAAGTATTTTCGTTTCAGTGATAAATTTGTGAAGAACTACAGAGTTTCTCAGAAAAAAACAAGTTCTTTGCAGATTTTTTATTTAGGAATTAATAATAGTGTAAAATAAAAAGAGTTTAAAAATTAGTACACACTTCATTTTGCGAAATTTCATGCTTTCTACGTTCGGTTATCAATTTTTCACATTCTCTGATGTAATCAAAGTGTTTAGATAAGCATTTTCACAAGTGGGGATTGAACGCTTTTATCGCTCTACTACTGGTGGTGGCGCATTGTTGACATTGCCTGCCTGATGCGAAACTGTGGGGACCAGCAGTTGTAGGAACTTCTAAACTGGATGCGACTCTATTATAGGCCTTGTATATTGCAAAAATTTTCAAATTTTAAAGCTTAACTTTTAAAAATGTACTTTCTAACTTGAATAGCATCAAAATGTTTATACTTTTCTGTCATAACATTATGTAATAAAATGTTCTGTAATATTAAAGAAAAAATTATTTGAAAATTATTAAAGTTACACCTTGGAGTTGGTCGGGAGGCTTAAACGTGTGGGACAAGGGGGTCAAACGGACCTCGATCTGCATGTTTATGGATATGTATGAAAGGATCCCTATAAACAAGCTCATCTGGGTGAAATGAAAGGATCCCTAGGAACGGGCTCTCCTGGGTGAAACGAAAGGATACATATAAACGAGCTGTCCTGGTATTTATGATCGTAGGACGGTAAAAGGGTAAAAGAGCCTAGCTAACACTAGCTTGCTGGACTTTTGGTTCGAGGTCTCTTCTGGAGAGACGCCCGGTCTGAAATCGGACGAGAATGGCGTACGGTCCGCATAGCAATTAGCGACTAAGACAAAACCCTCGTTAATGCGCTGGCCTACAAATGGATAGTCATTAAGTGTCTTACACAATGTGGCCACTCCCTTATGCCATGGGGGCAGAGTGACCGTGCCCGTAGCACTTTGTTATCTAAGGATACGAAGGTGTCCTAACAGCCACTCGGGGACACCAGACGATCTCCCCGAATAATCCCATATAGCACACTCTCCGAAAAAACCAGTCTTGTCCCAGATTTTTTCGAGAAAAGCATAAGTCTAAGCCTGGGAAAGACCTGGTTTTCTCGGGAAGTGTGCTATGTCGGAATTAGTCTCACCCTGGCATGCGAGGTGTTGTCGGGTCGGATCTTTTATTTCCGTAGCAACTCGTAGGCACAAAATAAGTTCTAACGAAAAAAATCAAAAAGAAAACACTCAGGGGAAGTCAATAACGACCTTTGTGGAAAAAGCATCTTCCCCTGTGAAGACAGAAATTACTGAAGAAGCCTCAGAACATAATTCGGAATCCATAAGAGAGGAACCATCTGGAAGTAACCTTGACGACACTAATGCCGCAGGGTTAAACCAAACGAAAAAAAAACATGACGAGCTAGACTGTCGGGAGCTGCTAGGTAGAGGTTGAAAGGCCAATTGTTAAATTAATCGGACGTAACAACTAGCCGGACAGGGACTCCAAAGAGGGTCTATTCTGATAGCAGCACACTCAATGAATTCAAGGAACAGAAGAAGATATTACTGAGAGGCCCAAGAGTCAGTCAGGCTCTTCAAGGTCACCTAAAAGTGTCCATAGTCGTCAAGGCATTCCAAATAACCAAACTCGATGACGACCAGGCCAAGGGAAAAAGCGCGACTTAAGGGAAAAAATTGATAGGATGCAACACGGAGAAGTGACCCTTAGATTTGAAGATTTTCGCTTCAAAAATGATACTTTTATCGTCATCTGTTCGGATAAAGTGTCCCAAACTTGGCTTATTGAAGCTGTTGGTGGATTACAACCTTGGTTGGGAGCTAATATCAAAGTGCTCGACAGCAAAGAAATGCCAAGGTCAGTAAAGCTGCTGGCTTAGACTCCCATTGCATCAGTTAAATCAACAGCAGTACTTAAAATGATATCAAGTCAAAACCCAACAATGAACACGGAGAGATGAAACGTTCTCGATGTCAAGGAGACTAGTCAATCTACCAAACTTGTAATAACTGCACAGTCAGAAGTGGGCGAGAGTTTTAAGCAGATCGACTGTAGGCCTCACTATAGTTTAGAGTGAATCAATATGAAGATCCTCTCAAAAAACAAAGTTGCACCCATGGATATAGCTCAGAATTTGTCTTCGAAAAAGGTGAAGCAGACAACTAGAAGTTGAAATGGACACTAAATGCCCCCCCTCCCCTTCCAGTCTGGATTTTATCCAGATGAGCCTTCACCACGTTTTGTTCTAGACACTTGTTGGCAATAAAGATTAAGCACCATTTAGGGGGCAGGTGCCAAACTATGGTGATTTGCTCAGCATAAGTACCATTTAAATCCCAGGATACTCCATATGAGCAATGGCGAAATCTGGTGGACTTATGGTGTGTTAAAGGATGACCATTGCTCATCGAATGTGATGCTTAAGCACATCGTTCGACTTGGGGTAGTAAGGACACCAACCACAGGGGTGAGCCTTTATTAAATTAAAGCCACACCGTTTTCGTCATATTTTATCTGGGTGCTTTGCTAAAATTAAGCTTATATGCCCTGGAAGTAAGTATAAGTGAGCAGTAATTCAAATTTCACATTAAATTTTCTGTCTCCAAAACAGTTTTCCCAACAAAATTTAACGTGTTTTATAGACATAATTAACAATTCTTGGAGCCCGAAAAAGGCCTCTACATAAGATCCCATGTTTTTTGACACGATCTCAAACAGTGATAATTCAAATTTTAACCTGAAAAGGAGCCCTAACAAAAGCATTATGTGGAAAAGAGCATATTTTCTGTAACAAAAAACTAATTTTCATGATTTTTATCTGACTGACCAAATAGCCGGACTACTTTAACATATGGAACCTGAAGGGAACTTACCGTTACATTTATGTTTAACAAATATCTGGAAAACCGTAAGAGGTAAGCGAAAATGGATGTAATTTTAATTAATTAATTACCGCACATACTAGACTATAATATGATATCCAGATTATAGACTGATGTCGTTTTTAACCTATCGCTTACGGTGTACGCGATATTCATTGATACTAATTACAATTACGATAAGTCCTCGCTGGGACGTTCCAGAGGTACGGACATTTTACACGTCTTGGGAACATATCTGGAACGTTCCGTGCTATTAGGGCATAGTGCTTTCCAAGATATTTATCTCAAATTTTCTGAAGGTAATAAAAATTTGCATTAAAAAAAAAACTTTTTTCAAATAAAGAAGAAATTCTTAAAACTGTAGCCTTATAACATAAATAATTTTTAATATTATCAATAACAAATGTGTCTCTCACCAAGTGCGACACATATGGGTCGCACGTTGCATGCACTGCTGACCGGTAGCAGGAATACCCAAAAGTATTCAGAAAAAAATTGTCGCTTTAGTAATTAAAAATGCACAAAAACGGTAATTAAACAAATTCAATCATTGTCACGTCATTAAATATAATATAATATGAATATAAATATCATATAATATAAAGATGGTGTTCCGGTAATTTTGGATACGGTAATGCCATTACATGTCCAGGAGCCCTTAAAGTAACAGTCCAGGAGCTCTTGACAGTATTTCGGAGCAGTCTTTGGCGCAAAACTTTCTCAGTCGGATGTTGCAAAAAAAAATTTACAAAAAAGATTGTATCCATGTATTTGCCACTTCTGCGACTTCAGCACTTGCCTGCACCTTGAAGCACTTGTCTTCGCTTTTACACTCTTTTTACTCGCGTACAAGTACCCGACTCGTCGTTGCAATCAACTGATTATTTACCTGCTTGTATGAGAAATAACTATTCTTAAGTGCAAAATTCGAATTAGTATTAAATTGCAAAAAGAGGCGTGATCTATGCATTCAAATGGGCGTGTGTTTTCTTATATCGTGCCTCCTGTAAAATTTTTCTCAGCTCCGCTTAGGACCTTTTATTCGCGGGATGACACATATTATAAGAACGCTTTGTGTTTATTATAAGACCTTCGTTTATAACTTTATTATAGAAAAAGAACAGTTTTTTTTGTTGGTAATTTCAAACAAATTTAAGAGCATGTAACATATTGGCATATCAAGTATTACATGGTTTATATTCGGCGGTTTTATAATTGAAGAATATGAATGTTGCGCTAAAAGTATGGGAAATTGTTCAAAATATATGAGGGCAATTTTGTCAGTTCCATTTTAGTTTTTATTTATTCAAATAGTGCAATTATATTAATTGTTTATTTGAAATGAAACTGAGAACAGAA
The DNA here is from genome assembly GCA_032357855.1 of Amphibolips quercusostensackenii. Lineage (NCBI taxonomy): Eukaryota > Metazoa > Arthropoda > Insecta > Hymenoptera > Cynipidae > Amphibolips > Amphibolips quercusostensackenii. The sequence continues at coordinate 8,036 of JAUELO010081915.1, read as the reverse complement.
CTTTAGAGCCCTAACTAAAATATAATTTATAAAATTGCATTATCTAAATAAAATCTAAAATGGGCCAGACAGACGTGCCGTCATATATTCGCAACCATTTCTCAAAATTTCAACACAATATATATATATATATATATATATATATTCATTTTTCTAGTTATGAAGCCGAGAAATGTAATCACATGTAATAATTGACCACGTAACCGAATTACATAACCTTCAAAATTGTTCGAAAATACCTGGGATAGTTCTTCAAGCAAATTTATGTTCTTCTTGAGATCAAAGGAGATAAATAAACAGACTTGAGTTCTTACTCATAGCTTGTCCGAAAGACAATTTGAAAAATTGTAATCAAGTTAAATCTCGGTTGTGTTGCAATATTTTAAATAAAAGACTTACTCCATTTCGTTCCAGACATTACTGGACATGCTCCGTGTAAAGTTAAATTATCTCCTTCCCCATTTCGTTTAAGGTTGTACCACAATACTGCGCTACCTTTTTTAGGCCAGATGGTCAAATCTAACTGAGGGAAAACTGTACCACCTCCTTTTGAAACGTCATTCAGCTAAAAAATATATTTCTTCTAGAGTTTTGTATAATAAGCATCTTCAAATAATATTGATTTTATATTCTTTGGTCTCAGAATCATAAAAATATGATTAAATTCGCGTTTTTGTGAAAAAAGTTTAAAAGTATTAATTTTGGTGTTTTAAGGCACAAAAAATCTCAAAGTACTACTTTGATCTTGAAGAAAAAATATAACACACGCGCTTGTGGAAATCGCGAACTGTAGATGCATTTTTATCGAGAAGCGGGTGTTCGAAGTTTCAACTGCAAGTTCCCCGTTAATTCGTTTTTTAATCTAGAGTGTTCGTCATTGGCTTGGAATTTCGGGAATTCACTTGGCTATATTCCTCAGGTCTTAACTTTGTACATCTATTTAAAGTTTTAAAAGCTAAACATTTTTAGTTTGCAGTAGGTCACTCGAGCAGTAGGGTGGTTGCTAAGGACAATTTTATTTGTCTTTGACCACAAAGAAACGAATTTCGCTGAAGTCTCTTTTCTTTATTTCACTCTAAGATCTGTAAATTTTGAAATATGCAAATGCAGCCTCTGCTTAAGAGAAGCACCGCGCCATTAAATCTGTCAACTGCTTTTTAAATTTTTACATTATAACTAGAGAAGGTATTGGATTTGTGTAAAATTTGACCCCCCCCCCCGCCCATTTTTGTCAAATGTTCACGTTTTGAGGCCTTCTGAACAAAAAAAAACAGATTTTTGCGAATGTGTGAGAATGAAACGTCCGAGCCTTCTTTGATTTCTTTTCAATCTACAAGCCCTACTTTGAATCTTTAGAGTCAGTCTTCATATTCAAGAACCTACTTTGAATCTTTAGAGCCTACAGGGTGTCCAAGTATTCAAAACACATATTTATATTTTCTGATTACGTGTGAAAAACTGAATAGAAAATGGTCAATAAAAAAATGTGTTTAAATCTATAATTACCGAGTAATTAGCAAATAAACATTAACCATTAAAAAAAATGCGTTAAATAGCCGACAGTCTATGTGCTATCGCTGAGATTGTGTGAGAATTAGGGTGGTTCAAAAATGCATTGCAAAATTTTTATTTACTCTAGAGGGAGAGACACCTCCCCAAAAGTTTCTATTTCCGGAGAAAGAAAATCCGTAATTTTTTTTCGAAATTCAAATAATAACACATGCCGCCGGGCACTTTAAAATCACATTTAATTAACATGGGGAAATTTTGGATTTTCAAAAAATTGAAGTCATACTACAGGGTTTGATCTAAACGTGCCAAGTTTTTTTATGGATTGAAGAGGAGTCAATACGACATAAAACTATACTAATACCTTTAATTTCCAACCCACCCTCATCCCCCCACAGCGCCCTAAATATGACCCAAAAATGAAAAAACTACATTTTCACGTATGATTGTTACTTTTTAGCAATTTTCGTCGTCTTTTTTATACAAATAATTACGAATGGACAATTTGAATATTTGCTATGACTTTTTAAACAATTTTCAATTGTTTAAACAACTGTAATTTATTTAAACAATTATTTATTCCCAAAAAATGTAAAAAATAATCGTATTTTCTGCTTAAAATGTAATAGTTTGTCATTGTCTGGAGTAATACATTTTTTCAGAAACATTATGTAATTATATATTTTATTGTTTATTTTCAAAATTTCTAAAAATTGAGCCAGAGATGTCTACTTTTTTCTAAATTGGTACCCTATGCTACTTTTTATTGAATAATTACATAATTTCGATACATTTCTTTTAATGTTTAACAAAGTTTTATTCGTTTAAACAATTTTTATTTGCTTAAGCAGTTATTTTTCGATAACTTAAAAATAGAACAAAATAGAACATATACAATTATTTTTCGGACTGTATAGTGTTTAGAAAGAATATATGAACCTTTTTTCAATTGTTTAGCTAAATATAATTTGTTTAAAAAATTATTCCTACGAAAATATTTTAAAAATCGTATTTTTTGAATCAAACATAATATTAAATGATTTCGAGGAGTAGTAAATTCTGTTAGAAGCGTCATGTCATTGCTCAAACCATTTTTATTGGTTCAGGCAAAGTTCGTGACTTTTATGATTTATTTAATAGTGCACCAAAAAAGATTTCAATTTTCTATACTCAATTTAAAGGAAATTGGAATAAGAAAACAATAACTAATTGCATAAACAATAAAATAAGGCTTTTAGTAGAATTTACTACTCCTAGAAATTCACTCAATATTATGTTTAATTCAGAAAATACGATTTTTAAAGTATTTTCGAAAAAGTAATTATTTAAACAAATTATATTTGTTTAAACAATTGAAAATGGTTAATATATTTCTTCTATGCAGTATACAGTCAGAAAAATAATTGCATGTGTTTCATTTTTTTTTATTTTCAGTTATCGAAAAATAACTGCTTCAGCAAATAAAGATCGCTTAAACAAATAGAAATTTATTTAGCATTAAAAGAAATGTATCAAAATTTTGTAATTATTCCATAAAAAGTAGCATAGGATACAAATTTAAAAAAAGTAGACAACTCTGGCTTAATTAAAAAATTTTTTTAAATAAACAATAAATAATTGTTTATATAGTTACATAATGTTTTTGAAAAAAAGTAACAATTATACATAAAAATGTATTTTCTTTATTTTTGGGTCATATTTGGGGCCCTGTGGGAGAGGAGAAAGGGGTAAGGGTGGGTTGGAAATAAAAGTTGTTAGTATGGTTTTATTCCGTAGTGACTCCTCTTCAATCTCTAAAAAACTTACCACGTTATGATCAAACCCTGGAGTATGAGTTCAATTTTCCGAAATTTCAAAATTCCCCCATGTTAATTAAATGGGATTTTGAAGTGCCTGGTGGCACGTGTTAATATTCGAATTTCGAAAGAAAAATTACGGATTTCCATTCTCCGTAAATGGATACTTTTGGCGGGGTGTCACGCCCTGTAGCTCGAAAAGCGTTTTTTGGACCACCCTAGTGAGAATGCAAGTGCAGATCGTATAAATTTCCCTTCGTTTATTTTTGTAGGAGGTTTTGACTCTTTGGTGCAACTTCACACTTAAGCGAGATTCGAAAATTAATAGCAACCAAATTAGAAAACATTGCTCCACGGGTTAATTACCTTACTTAAAATGCATGCGTTGTTTAAATTCTATAGAATCCTCCTGAATTCTCAGCATTCCGCGGAATTCCCCCGAGTTCTGTAGAAATAATTACTTTAACATTTTTGATTTACCCTAAACACTTTTGAATACATTTAATTATTTGGAATTTTCAGACTTTTAAATACCGTAAATTCCTCCGAATTCTCCGAATTTTGATAAAATCATTGTGGTGTTTCTAATTATTTTACAATTAGTCTAGTTAGTCGACTGCTAAGCTAGCAGCAAATAAAGATGTACTTATTAATTGAATCCCGCAGAATTCTCACGAATTTTGTAGAATTATTTTCAAAATTTTTTATTCAATTTAAAGAGTTTCTAATAATCTTCAACCTATAAGAATGCAGATTGAATTATTTAAAACTTAAAGATTTTTAAATTTTCTAAATTCTTCTGAATTCGCTGAATTCTACTAAAACCATCGCAAGTTTCGTAATTCTTACCCAATAAGGCAGGTTAAGTCGACGGCCAAGCCACCAGTGAATGAAGATGTACTCGTCTTTTGAATTCCGAAAAGTTGTCACGAGTTCTGTGGAATACCTTCTAACACTTTGGAAATTATTTAAAGAATTTTAAATACTTTTCAGTCTATGAAAATACGCAGTCAATAGTTTAGAATATGTAGAATGACTCACAAATCCTATAACTTTTTCCGAATTTTGCTGAATTCTAATAAAATTATAGCACATTTTTTTATTATTTCCCAATTAATCAAGTTAGGGAGTCGGTGTAGGTACGACTGAAGGAGAGTGTATTCTTTATTTAAATCCACCCAATTCTATTAAATTCTGTAGAAATACATTCAATACTTTAAATTTAATCAAAAGATTTTTCAATACTTTTCAAGCTACGATAATATATTGAATTATTTGTCATTTAAAGGCTCATAAATTCTACAAATTCCTTTGAATTTTTCAGGATTCTAGTTAAACCATAGCACTATTCATAATTCTTTCCAAATTAGTCAAGTTATTTCAACGGCTTAGCTACTACTAAATGAAGATGTAATCGTTATTTTAATTCTGCGTAATTCTCTCGAATTACGTAGAATTCCCCTCAAAAGTTCTGAATTCATTAAAAAAATTTTTAAAACTTTGAAGCAATTAGAACAAGCATTGAGTTCTTTAGAATTTGAAAACCTTTAAAGTCTTGCTTTATATAATCGAAAATAAGGACCTAGCTTTGATAGACATTTTCAATCGTCTTTCTCCCAAGTTTTTCCAGTATTTTTTCGACACAAGAATCCAAACAAGTGTGTTCTTTTTCGACGGGAGATGCTTAAGAGCTTTTAGAAAAGTGTGAATTGTTTAAAATTTACTATCTTGGTTTTTATAAGCAAAAATAAGGAACTATCTTTGACAGACATTAACAATCGTCTTTTTCCAACGTTTTTTCAGTAGTTTTTTGTCTACAAAGGTCAATTAAGGGAACCAATCGTGTTATTTTTTCACAAAAGACGTTAACGAGGTTTTAGAATAATGTGAATTATTTATAGTTTATTATCTTGGTTTTTATAAGCGAAAATAAGAAACTAGCTTTGATAAATATTTTTAATAGTTGGAAAGGTCTAACAAAGCTAGTTCCTTATTTTCGGTTATAAAAACAAAGATTGTAAGTTTTAAATAATTGAAAATTTTCTTGAAGCTTGTAAGCGCTTTCCGTCAAAACAACACTTTTTTTTAGATTCCCCAGACGGAAAAATACCTTTAAAAACTTGCGAAAACGACGCTCTCAATGGATCATCAAATGCAGTTCATTATTTCTGCTTCAAAAAAAAATCCCCTTGTTTTCAATCTTCTGTCGAAAAATTACTGAAAAAACTTGGGAAAAAGACAATTGCAAAAGTCTATCAAAACTAATTCCTTATTTTCGGTTATTCAAACTAAGATTGTATCTCTTTAATACTTATAATATTTAAAGGCTTGTGACATTTCACCGTCCAAACCAGACTCTCTTCATTGGATTCTCCCGATGAAAAACTACCTAAAAAGACTTGAGAAACCGATTTTCTGACCAGTAGTTCATTATTTCCGTGAATAATAGAAAGTTTCATGACATTGTTCCGATTTTGTATATCAAAAACAACCCAAAAATGTAGGGTAACAGACTTTTCAAAAAGGCGATTTAATATAGTGATTTTTCTTAGAAAATAATTAAGTTTTATGACTTGTAATTAGAGACATTTTTTTCGCGATAGTGGCTACGTCAAAACTAGACCCGTTTCGTTTCTTCGTTATTCAAAATATGTACTACTCAGAATTAAATTTAAAAATTGACATTTCAAAGCATTAGAAAACCTTCAACTAGATTTAAACATTTAAAAATTTCAAAGAGAATTAAAAAAATTTCGGAAGAATTCAGGGGGTGGGTCATCGTTTTTTTGAAGATCTCCAACCCCTTAAAACAACCTCTACTATCCAGCTTCGACGAATAATTAACTGTTTAATTTTTTAAAGACTAAAAGATTCCAAGTCGCTTCTAAATGAAAAAATACTGAACAGATATACGAATTAATCTACCGGGGTGGACCAGCGGTTTTCGAGAAGTTCCTAAACCCCTATTTTACAGCTTCTACGAGGTATAAACTGCAAAAGTTTTTATTCCGAGTCACTTCTTGTGGGAAGAAATACACAATAGAGACAGTTATCAATCTACAAGGGTAGTTCAGCATTTTTTCAGAACTTCTTCCACTTCTTGAAATCACCACTATTCTCCAAAGTGAACGTGGATTTTCTTCCTTTACTTTCTAATCATGAAATCTTTCAGAGTCGTGTGCATTTTTTATCTTATTGTACGTGTTTATAACGTACTACAAACGTTTTTTGGACGTTAATGTCAAATATGTTTATAAAATATTTCTCAATCATCCCAAAAACGTACAGTGTAACGAAGTTACAATCCGAAACCTAAGAGAACTGACTCTGGCTGACAGTTTTCACATAATTTTTCGAAGGACCCCGATTATTCACGAATAATCGGAGGTTTTCCCTCTCGCCCCCCGGGAAAAGGAACGAAGACGAGTCAGCTTGAAGTTCAGTTGTATCCAATTTTTACGCGTGTTGACCGGTCGGGTCACACGCGCTCCCCAATACCAGTTACAACCGGTTATCTCTTATCAGCCCTACTGACACCAGGAAGCTACTTGGAGAGTATACCCGGATAACGACCTTCGACGGGTCTCGGCCCGATTGCCTCATCAGCGGTAGGAGCACCAATAAAGCTTATTCATTATATTTTATATCGGTATTTTTACTGACTCCACCTGCTCTCAGCTTTCTTAAACCCCGAACCCTTCCTTGATCATAGCCCTAAATGGCAGTTGCCCTGGGCGGAGTACAAAATTCGTTCTAAAGATGAGAAAAGGAAGTCAGTGGTTTGTTGGTAATTGATAAAATGCTTAAAATTTCTCGTATATACCATTTAAATAAAAAATGCTGATTATTATTATATTTTATCTATTGAGGATAATAATATGATGTGATAATAGTGCGTGGTTAGGTAGAAAAATCGTGAAAGAAAAACGATTAATGAAAATAACAAGAGATAATTAAGTAAAAAATACTTAAAATTGCAGGGAAAATAAAAAAGTGTAATAGAAAAGAAGTTAAATCAAATAAATTCGTGAAAATTGGAATTAAATTTAAATGTAAAAATCGATAATGTGACGTAAATGGGAAAGTGGAAACAAAGTCAAGGTTGTAATAACAGAGACTTTGTAGAAATCGACAAAAACAATCTATAATTAGACGAGCTCTAGCAAGATTGGAAGAAACCAAAATTTCAAATATATGTGAAATTAATTATAAAAGAAAGAAAGAGAGGATTGGTACAGTGAGAAAAGAGATCAACGGCAAGAAAATTGTCGTAGCTATTGATATTTTGGTAGGGTGGGAGTACAGCGCGACATTGAGACCGTGACTCGCACCAAACCCGAACGGTATCTCGCGAACCGCTGGTCCCTCGCGGTTTTTATTAAAAAACAGCGTACATTTTGTACTTATCAAATAAATTAACGATTTTAAATTGATAAAAATAATAGGAACGGGAAAACCGCGTCAAATGCTACGACGACCACTCTAACAGGAAGGGGGGGGGCAGCATGGACACCGACCTACAAGTAGAAGAACAATTTCGATATCCAACCCAACCCCAACAGATAGTAGACCGCAACCCCAGTACATTCGGTACAACCGCCAACAATATAGGTTTAATGGGAAGAGGTAGAGGTTATTGGTCCAGGAAAGAACCAGTTACTAGATATGAAATCGATAGCATAAATAATACAGAAATAAAAAGGATGATCGGTAGAGGTAAGGCAAGAAGAT